>CAAKMY010114439.1:0-16831 GCA_901111285.1 Corrigiola litoralis | reverse complement strand
TACAAAAAAATCATAAAAATAACTTAAATATCCGGAAAAATAAAATAAAAAAAATTCACAAAACCAAATCTTATACTATTATAGTCTCATATGGAATGGTCACCTATCTATATTGTAATTTATATACAATTTTATATTTTCGTCTATTTTTGCATTTGAAATTAGACTCATTTTATTTCTTAAATTTTGATTTTTCGGATTTTCGGATAATCGGATATCCGGTCCGAAAATTTCGGATATCCGATAACGGATTTTTCGGATATCCGATATTTTTCGGATCGGATTCGGATCGTGAAAGTCCTGATCCGAAATTTCGGATATCCGATCCGATAAGGGTTTTCGGATCGGATATCCGATAATGAACACCCCTAACCGACACGTCTCACTCCTTTCACATCAAACATATCTTTCTTCTGTTTGTTGGACGTGTCTGATTTTTTTATTTATTTTTTTGGATGACGTGGAACCCAAGCCGTTACCTTTGGTTAACCTGTTAAAACTGACCGACTCGACTCATGAGGCAAGAAGGTGGAAAAATATCTCACTCCCGGCCATGAGGCTATTACTTTTAGCTCTTATCTAAGCCTAATTAACACATTAAAGAACCATTAAGACATATATATATCTTTTTACTATTAATAGGACTCGAATATGAAACCTCGATGATGGGGAGAGAACCTCTTTACTTTAGTGATGACGTATATGATTTTTCTTCTCTACGACATAACATATCCCCCTTATTATGAAAAAGCTGCTAGAATTTGTGATATAAAAATCTGATTTATATTGATTCGAAAACTCTAGATAATAAGAATGAAGTTGTGAGTTGAAGCTATAGATAACATTAAACATAAAATTGACTTTTTTCTTTTTTGAATAAAAACATAAAATTGACTTGACCACGAAAAATTTGAACCCAATCGAAGTTATTGACCGTAACCTTGATCGGGATCGTTTGTGTAACACATAGTTTAAAAGATAATCAAGTTTTAAATGAGGAAAATATAGAGATAAATGGTATAACAGTCATTTCTGATCCACTTAAAAATTACACAATTGAGTCGAAAATTAATAATTGAATATCTAAATTATAAGTACCATTTTGCAGACTACAAATGTACAATATTTTATTATAAATTGAGATTCTTTTCTCTATAAAACATGACTGTTTCTTCAATCTCTAACTCATTTAAGACACGAATTTAAACTCGAATATTATTACTGAACCAGATGGTGAGATTACTCTGGGTATCAGGTTCAAACCTCCCAGTGGCAACTATGGGAGGACTATTTGCTTGAAACACACTTAAGACAGAGCTTGTCAAATTGGTTACACACCGGTTTATCTAGTGTGCATGGTTTGGCTATTGCGCATATATACGGGTTTATCAAAGCGTATCGAGGTTCCCAATTAAAAAAAAAAAATTGAAATTTTTATCCAGCTTGAATATGAACTAAATAAGGTAATATTAAAAAAAAAAACAAGATAGTGAAAACAAAGAAATACCTCAAATAAAAATTATTATTTTTCCATTAGTATAGCTTAGAAACTCAACTCACCACAAATTCCACTCCCATAAAATACTATACTTGTTCTTTTTGTACTTTTCCTCCAAAAAAAATTTGTTCTTTACTGAAAAAGAAACACAGCTTTTCTAGGGTTTTTAATTTTAGTCGGGATTCGATCGAATTAATTCTTTTTTTTTTGCAATTGAGCTGTTAAAGCAACTTTTAAGAGTACCAACAAAGCCAATTATTGGGTATGTATGATAATTTATCCAATTTTTATTCTTTGATCAATTAATGAATTACTATATTTTTAAAGTTTGTATCTTTATTGAATTTTGGTGTATTGAGCTGATTTGAGTGGTAGTTGTGATTGATTTTCAGCTTGGTTTTATGTAATATGAGCTTAATTAATTTTATATGATGATGGATGGGTGTGTGATTGGGTGATAGTAGTAATATGTTAATTTGATGTAATTGTTACTATGATGATGTTAATTTGTGGGGCAAGTAATGTTTTTTTAGTAAAGGAGTATACTTGGTTGTATTGAATGTGATTTTGCATGAATTTGGTAGTTTTAGTGATGTTAGTGAGGTTTGCATTTATAGTTAATAGAATTAAAGGGTATTTGTTGTTGTTGTTGTTGTTAATTTAGTGGGTTTTGGCCTTTGGTGATTGGGGTGGAGGAGGATATTGTCGACGTTGGAGACGGGTTTCGAAGTGTATGAACTATTGTAAAGGATGGGGCTTTTTTCTTGGTTTTGTAGTTATTGACGTGGTTCGAAGGTTCGGAGTGTCGTGTTATATTTAGGTCGGCATACATTGACTTAGGTGATTTTGTATTGGAATGGTGAGTATGAGTAATGTAGGGGAGGATATGGTTGTCTTAGACTCGTTTGATGTGTATGATTGTGAAGGATGCTGCTTTTTCAGAATATTGAAGTTACTTACCTAGCTAGGGGTTTCGTACTATCGTGTTGATTTTGGATTTGCGCACTTTGACATGGTTGATTTTGTATTATAATGAGGAGTATGAGTGATTAGCTCTATGTGGTAATTGATTTAGGGGATGTTATCATTTTGAAGGTTGAGGCTGTTTCATAGTTTTGTAGTTACTTACTAGCTTGGGGTGTTTATTTCGGTTTGTACAGATTGCCATGGTGATATTTTGTTGGACTGATGAGATTAAGTGATGTAGCTTTATGTGGTAATTGGAATAAGGGAGGGTATTGTCATCCTAGACACGCTCCGATGTGTATGATTGTAAAGGTTGGGGCTTTTTCTTGGTTTTGTAGTTACTGATGTAATTCGGAGGTTCAGAGTTCCAAGCTATATTTAGGCTTGTACACATTTACATGGGTAGTTTTATATTAGAATGAGGAATATGAGTGATTTAGCTTTATGTGGTGATTGAGATAGGGGAGGATATCGTCCTTCTAGACACGTTCGATGTGTATGGATGTATGATTGTGAAGATTGGGGCTTTTCCATGGTTTTGTAGTAATTATAGCTTGGGGTTTCTTAGTGTTGTGTTTTTTCGGGTTTGCACTTTGCACACATTGACAAGGGCGATTTTGTAAAAATGAAGAGTGTGGGTGATGTTGCTTTATGTGCCTTTCACCGGGTTTATTGTCCGGTAAATTACTTACTCTGTTTTCTTCTGGTGTTGTTTAGTATGGCGTTTTCATGGTTTTGACTGCACAATGGAATTTACTGGATTCGCTAAGTGATGACCCTGATCATCTTTTCAGGTTTGGGAGATAATTTGTGTTTGAGTGAGAAACTCGTGTTGATTTTGTTGTAGTTGTTACTACATTCAAAAGATAAGAATTTGTCGACAATCATGCGCTTCTGTCAGATGTCACCTCATAGTGAAAGGCGTTAGCCTTAGGTAAGCAGCACTTTTCTGTTTGGTTCTTTTGTGTGCTGTAAACTGTGTCTTAAAAGGCATCTTCCATTGTGCGCATTGTTGTTGTGATTAGCTTGTGTAAGTTCATGAGTTCTTTTGTATGCTGTAAACTGTCCTTAAGGTCGTTTTCGATCGTGCGCATTGAAGCTGTGATTAGCTTGTGTAAGTTCACGAGCTTGATTTTCTGGTATCCAGAGTACCAGCATCTGAGCAGAAGTTTCTGGTTGTGATGTAGATAAATCTGTGATGACGCTGTTCTGGCCTTTGAGTTTGTTGTATAATTTTTAGAATTCTTATAGTAACCAATGACTTTTTTCTTGTACAAGAATGGCTAGCTGTTAGTAGGGAGTTGCCATGGACGTTCCCGTATGATCTTATGGGCTGGAAGCTTCTAGCATTGATGTTTAAATGCAATTGTGTGATGGCCCATTCAAAAGTGGGAAAAGTGGAAAGACGGTGGTGTCGACGATTATGTTATAGTTGTTTGGGTCAAACGAAGAAAGGGTGTGTAGTAAATGAGCATCTTTATGGTTAAATAAAACGAGTTATAAGCATTTAGAGATTCTATGTTATCCAGTACAATTACTGTAGAGCTCATTAGAGAGCACTTTATTGTTTTTGCAAGCTTCTTTTTACACGAGATCCTAGTTTCTAGCCTATGGAAACTTTTTTTGGTTTCTTCAAACAATTATTATTATAGAAGTCCATTTTTTTTGAAAAGATGATCTGACATGCTTTTCATGTGTTACCTCTGAAGGAGTATAAGGCTACACAGCTTATAGGACTCAAAAGGGAAGTGATCTTCGCCAAACATGCCTTCCCTTCAATTGCTTCAATTAACTGAGCATGGCCGAGGTTTTCTTATTTCAAGAAGGTACGGTTATGTGTTTATCTTTCCTCTTTGTGTAACATTAATCTTTGGGTGCTTTTAGGATAATTATAATGAGTTACTTGATGCACTGCCATAATATGGCTCTTAACGTCAAATACCTGCTTGTCGGAAAGGCTTTTAAGTCTTACTTGATGTGAAGTTTTGTGCTGGCTTATCACTATTTACTGGTAGATTATTATATGTCCCAGCATCAAATTTTAAAAACGTAAGCTATTATGCAGGAAATCTCTACTGCTTGCCACTGGTATCTTAGTGGCTGGTGGAACAGCTGCATATATGCAATCAAGATTGAGCCATAAACAGCCTGCTTCTTTTGGTCATTGCAATGGGCCTGGTATTTTGTCAGAGGATCCTGAAAATAACATTTCCAAGCCTACGGTCTATAAGGGGAAAAGACAAAAGAAGAGTGGGCTGAGATCTCTTCAGGTCCTAGCTGCCATTCTTTTGTCACAAATGGGTAGGATGGGTGCTCGCAATCTTTTAGCATTGGTCTCTGTAGTTGTAAGTTTCTTCATTTATGCTCAGGTTTCACAAGTTAAATCTTTATGCTCGCGATCTTTTCATTTATGATAGCTGTTTCTTAAATCTTAATTTTGCAGGTGTTGCGAACTGCTATAAGCAATAGATTGGCCAAAGTTCAAGGCTTTCTGTTTCGATCTGCCTTTCTGCGCCGTGTACCAACCTTTTTCAGATTAATAATTGAGAATGTCCTTTTGTGTTTCCTTCTGTCAACCGTACAATCTACATCAAAGTACATAACAGGGACCTTAAGCTTACGTTTTAGGAAAATACTTACGAAGCTTATCCATTCACATTATTTTGAGGTAAATATCGTGTACATGCCCTTTTTAGTTGGTATCTTTCATGTGATGTAATGTACAGTTTATATTTTGTAGTCATCTTTGTTGGAGTGCGGTGAATGTTGGTGTATTTTTCCAGATACAATTGGGATGTGATTGTTTTCCTATCTTGCTCTCGAGAGGCGACAATGCGTTGTATATTATAGATCCTCTTTTGGTTTGAGGTGCTTCATTTTAGGAAGGCACTCCACCTTTTCCTGATTTTGTACGTCATTGCATGTAATAACTTGAGGACTTAATGTTTGCCTAACCTCCTTTCTGTTATGTGACAGTTCTTGGTAGTCTTTCTATAGATTCGTGTACTGCTTAGTATAATAGATAGATATTATGAAATGTTGACAAGTAGCTCTTTATGTTGGGTACTTGGGTGACTTTGACTGGATGCTTTTTCAACGTGTTCCTATTTACTTATAAT
Source organism: Corrigiola litoralis (assembly GCA_901111285.1). NCBI lineage: Eukaryota > Viridiplantae > Streptophyta > Magnoliopsida > Caryophyllales > Caryophyllaceae > Corrigiola > Corrigiola litoralis. The sequence continues at coordinate 11,248 of CAAKMY010114439.1, read as the reverse complement.
AAAAGAAACCATGTGATTGAATGTTGGAAATAATGGTATAACTAGTTGTAGTCTTCAGTCCCAACTTCATTTTATTGTGTCCTTCGGTAAGTATGTCAAGGTAATGCTTTTGATAGAGCTAAAATGGCCATTCTTTATGGTGCAACTTTTATTTTCTTTCTTTTATTGATGTTGCTGGTGGTGCCAAAAGTCCTCCTATCCCTCATGCCCTTGCAGTCCAGTACCAATATATTTTTGCATGAATTTCAGCTAAAAATGGCTATTTTATGTGTCATTCGTTTAGTACTTATTGCTTGTGGTCCTTATTGTTTTAGTGATTGCATATAAAGGCACTTTCTAGTCAGTTCTTGTGGTAATACTATGAGCAGCTGAATCCCTCATGTCCATGTCCAGTCCGATGTACATGAAATGGTTTTTTGTTTTCTTTTAAAGCTTCTACATACCACATAAGTGACCACTTGTTGCATGGACTGTTGTCTTTGTTTATATACGTGCAATTGCTTTTATTGTTTACTGAACAATTATTGGTTTTTGTAGAATATGGCATACTACAAAATATCACATGTTGATGGCCGGATAACTAATCCAGAACAACGTATTGCTAGTGATGTTCCAAGGTTCTGCTCCGAATTAAGTGACCTTGTACAGGAGGACCTCACTGCTGTTACAGATGGAATCCTGTATACTTGGCGCCTCTGTTCTTATGCGAGTCCAAAATATATTTTGTGGATTTTGGTATCTCCAATTTGGTTCGCTTTTTCTGTGTTCACTTATTTATGTTTACTGAGTCGTACATAGCTCAGGAGATACCAGTTTCTCATGGTAGTATGTGTTGCAGGCTTATGTGCTGGGAGCAGGGACTGTGATTAGGAATTTTTCTCCTGCATTCGGTAAACTGATGTCTGAAGAACAACAACTGGAAGGAGAATACCGACAGCTTCATTCACGGTTAAGAACCCATTCGGAAAGTATAGCATTCTATGGGGGAGAAGCAAGAGAAGAGTTTCATATTCTGCAAAAGTTTAAAACTCTAGTAAAGCATATGCGCGTTGTGCTTCATGATCATTGGTGGTTTGGGATGATCCAAGACTTCTTGTTGAAGTATCTTGGTGCAACTGTAGCTGTTGTTCTTATTATTGAACCCTTTTTCTCTGGTGCTTTGAGGCCTGATACTTCAACCATAGGACGTGCGGAGATGTTAAGTAATCTCAGATATCATACAAGTGTTATTATTTCACTTTTTCAGTCACTGGGTACTCTATCCATCAGCTCAAGACGGCTCAATCGTCTCAGGTACCTCTTGGTTGGTAGTACGTCAGAGTTCTTCTTAATGCGTGTTTATTTACAAATCACAACCGAAAGCCCTGTGTCATGTGTTAGGGCTGCAGTGTCTTCTTTGTTAATACTACGTTTAGAACAATTTTCTATGCATTTGTTCCCTCTAGACATTGTGTTTAAAAATTTGTGCACGCCTAGGTGCTGAGGCGCAATGCGATGAGGCCTTTGAGCATTTTGTGTCCTAGGCGCACCCAATCTCACCAAGGAGCCCACTACGGCGCACTGATGCGCACAATTGAAAAATGCTGATGTACCCTTTTTTTTATCTTTTTTTTTCAAATGTACCCTTATTTTCTTCGTTTTCAATTGCACATTTTTTTTTCTGTGCCTCACTTGAGGCGAGGGCCTTTGCTCTGCGCCTCGTTTTGCGGCTCCAAATATCCTATCTCCTGGGTGCACCTCAAGACTTTTTAAACAATGGGATTACAGGATATTGCAATGTATTTTTGTGGTGAAGTTTCGTTTCTTAAGTGAAGTGGCAATTGATATAAACTTTCTTCACTATTTACCTGATTTCTATTGTTATTTTATTTTGAAAAAAGCTAGTGGAGCTAGAGCCGACTTTGGATGTCCATTAGTATCAGTCGCCTTTTAGCTTTGTAGTGCATATTCTGGTCCTTCCACCTATATCTTTCTCGCTGTTTGTGATACTCGTTGACAGATTGGCCAAGATTTTCAAATAATAATTATAAAATCATAGGAAACAATCAAAGTGTAAGAAGAATGTTTGCCTACTTAGTTTCTCTTAATCTTTATGTGTGCGATGCCTGGATGTATTAGAGATAGTGTTTGGTGTACGTATAACTGATCTATAAGTAAGACCATGCTTTTGATTTTAAGTAAAAAACGATGAAAAGCATATGTAGGTAGAAGTTTCGGAAAACAAAAGCTGCAGAATTTGGAGATGTTAAATTAGTTTTTGTTTCCAACTGTTCAAACAGCTTATACTAAGGCTTAGGATCCTTTCTCCTATATTATTAATGAGAGGCAACTGGGGAAATACTTGAGAAAGTCTAAAAGGTGTGTTTGAAAATGCCTTTCCTTTTTTACAGGATCAATTGCTTATAATTTTCTAGAATGTATGTTTATATATGAGTTCTCCATATAAACGAATGAATCATATTCCTACTTGCTTGCCTTACAAATTTTAAGCAGTGCTTTGCATTGGCTATGTTTGGCTACCAACCTATAAATTAGTCTTGTGGTTATTTATTCATTTATTGCTTGAACTACAGTGGTTATGCAGATCGTATCCATGAGTTAATTGCTGTTTCACGGGAGCTTGGATCTCGCGACAGCTCCTCTTCACAGAGAAATGGAGCTAGAAGTTATTTTAGTGAAGCCAAACATATCGAATTCTCTGGTGTCAAGGTGCCTAGCTTCATGCTCAGCCTTGATTTTATATCACAGTGTCTTTACTTCGTGTAGGTATTACTAAATGTTTATGTGACACGCAGGTGGTTACTCCGTCTAACAATGTGCTAGTTGAAGACTTGACGTTGAAAGTTGAACTGGGGTCTAACCTTTTGATTACAGGTAACCTCAGAGCTTTTGTGCTGGTAAATTATTTTTCTTCTTGATTTCTTGTGCTCCATGCTGGACGTGTAATTTGAGCAAATCTGTTTCTTTTACGTTTGATCCCTGTTTGCCTTTTGACGTGTATCTACTGGTCATGAAAAGGGCAATAAATGGTTTATTTAGCTTTCTCATGCATGAAGGAGGCACTGGGCTGATTATTGTCATCAGTTTGAAAATTGCACCGGCTGCTGTTTTCTATGGACGTAGACGTTTTTCTTGCAAGTTTTTAATTTATGATATATTTGCGTTGGTTGTAGCTGCCCCATGAGCTGTATGAAATTATCAGATGTCTCGGAAGAGACTGAGCTATGAAATTATAGACAATCAATCTAAAGAAATCATCTGACAATATATGAGCATATGAGAACTAGTTTGTCAAAAAAGAAACTCAAGAGGAAGATATATTTTTTTAGTTAATTATAGATGCCCTTAGAATTGAATCCTATAAATTGTGGGATTTAATTTTTTGATAGGGAAGCCCTGAGAGATTTAATCTCCCAAGGAATTATTCTATAGGGAAAGTCGTATAGGGATTAGGGAAAGTGTCTAAAGGGCACGGTTATTGTCAACTTCAATTACCTATGTGAGGTAGCTGTGTAGAGTACCCTTAGGCTTCAAGCCTTCAAATATCCTGCATTCCTTGTGCCGAATCGTGGCAAATTTCTTGTGTGATTCTAATGTTCGACAGTTTGCTTTTCTTTAAAGGTCCAAATGGCAGTGGCAAGAGCTCACTTTTCCGGGTTTTAGGCGGACTTTGGCCTTTAGTTTCTGGACAAATTGCAAAGCCTGGAGTTGGATGTGACCTAAACAAAGAGATTTTCTATGTGCCACAACGACCATATACAGCTGTTGGCACACTTCGAGACCAATTGATTTATCCTCTTACTGCAGATCAAGAAATTGAACCTTTGACTCGTAGTGGAATGATAGAGCTGTTGAAAAATGTAAGATTCCTTTCCACTTACACCTTTGCTTAAGTGTCTACCAACTGGGGATATCAGCTGCTGTTTTTTATTTTTGGGTTTGAAATGGTAAGCATGCAAGAGAGGTACTAGTTTGAAATGATTCTATCCAGGGTATGCCCAGAGATCAGCTACTCTTTTTTATGCTCGGGGCTCACTGAAACACCGAGTTTTTTTGGTTAATTTTTTTGTTGTTCTTCTGCTAGGTTGACCTCGAGTACCTGCTTGATCGCTATCATCCTGATGCTGAGGTGAATTGGGGTGAGGAACTTTCTTTGGGGGAGCAACAACGCTTAGGGATGGCAAGATTGTTCTATCATAAACCTAAGTTTGCTATTCTTGATGAGTGCACCAGTGCTGTGACAATTGATATGGAAGAGCGCTTTTGTGCGAAGGTCCGGGCTATGGGAACTTCATGCATCACCATATCACACCGTCCTGCATTAGTTGCATTTCATGATGTAGTATTGTCCTTAGATGGTGAAGGAGGATGGAGTGTTCACTATAAAAGGTTTGAGTCGGTCTTTCTCAGCTTGCAGTGTACCTCAGTCTTGATTGGAACACGGGAAACATGCTTACCTGAAGTTCCTCTAATTTGTAGGGATGATTCTCCAGCAGACGATGAGAAGGTAATGGACACAAGTAATCCTTTAGAGTCTCACCGCCAAAATGATGCAATGACTGTACAACGAGCTTTTGCCACTGTCAAGAAGGTATTTCTGTTTGGGTGTTTTTCTAGTGTAGATTGCATTTCCTCTTTCATGAGTTTAGAAAAACTTTCCAGTGAATTTCGTAATTTTCCCGTACAGAGCTCTACATTCTCTAGAAAAAATTCCGAATCGTACATCTCAGAGGTGATTGGAACATCACGCGCTTTAGATCGAGTCTCAGCTCTGCCCCATGTTCCACAGCTCAAAATATCTCCCAGGATGTTGCCATTGAGAGTTGCAAATATGTTCAGGATATTGGTAAGTTCTCCTAGCTAAGAGCTTTACCAAATTTTGTGAAATGTGGCATATTTTATTGTTGAATTGAATTCTATTCTTGATGAGGAATCTGATGACCAAATGGTTGAATTAAAAATGCAACTTGTAACAACTAACAAGCATTGAGAGTTTAAAACTTTCGATTAACATAGTATGGAGTCTGATGTGATTGTAGCATTTCTATTATGGAATCGGAAGGGTTTATTTCATTCTATACCAATAATTTCTATTAATTTTATTAACTGAGCAATGGGTAGATTCACTTAGTGATGGCAGAACTAGCATATAAAAAGCACCAGAATCACAAGGTCAATTTTTTCTTTCTACCTTTTTTATGCTTTCTAGGAAAAAACATTGCTATATTCTCTTGGGTATATTTTTATATCAAGAATTCAGCCAATATCGTTGAAATGTAAGATAACAAAGGGCAGCCACTATTCAGTTTTGAGAAAGGATTGTGTATAACTGGGAGCAAATGTTGCATTTTGAAAAGGATTGTTTTGTCTCCCATCCTCCATAAGAGAATGGGTATGGCTTTGGGTTTGGCTTAAATTTTTTGTCATTTAGTATCTACCTCACGTCCTCACTGTGGGTGTTGTACATAAACTTCAGAAAGTTAAAATATTCACATGTCAATAGCAATGTCATTTCCCCAAGCCAACTTCAGCTTTTAGTGATAGCTGTTATGATATTGGTCCAGGTAACAATGGCAGTGATATAGCATAAGTCATAACTGTTGTCTTGCCTGGGTGGGTGAATATTGTCATAGCAACATAACTAGATGGTCTGCTGATAGACCTTACAACTGCTTCTTGTGGAATGTTTGCTCTGATTAGAACTATGTTACAATTGAACAGCTTCATGAACTGGCACAAGTTGTGGCTTTGGCTTCTTGCTGGACACTGCATAATAATGTTATTACTGAGATAATTTAAGTTGCACGGCGTAATCTATTAGAGTTGCTCCAGTGTCCACTTGCTTTGTAGACTCTTCTAATTTCTAATTGTACGATTAGAGGTATTTTTATTCAAGGCTATGCTGTCAATTCTCCAGGTACCCACTGTGCTTGATAAGCAAGGAGCACAGTTACTTGCAGTTGCATTCTTGGTTGTCTCAAGAACATGGGTTTCAGATCGTATTGCATCTTTAAATGGTACTTGACATACTCCTCTGGTTTTTGTAATTGCTTCCCAGCGGTATCTGTAACTAGAGTGCATTTGATTCTGCAGGAACGACTGTGAAGTTTGTTTTGGAGCAGGATAAGGCAGCCTTTATCCGTTTAATTGGAGTCAGTGTTCTCCAGAGTGGCGCTTCTTCTATCATTGCTCCTTCTTTAAGGTTATATTTCCTGGTATTGAAATGAGTACCACATTTTTACAGTTCGAGTTCTATACGTTTAATTGCTAGAAGTTTCTTTTTCTTATTTTTAGGTATAAATGTAGGGAGTTATTTTTCCTTACGTCTGTAAGTTTCAACGTAATCTTTTGAAGGTGTGACTGTCGTCATCATTATTTTTTTTTTCTTTGTGATTGTTATTGTTACAAAAGAAAATCTTGCTGTTTTTTAGTTCTTTTTACCAGCCAAAAATTTTTGTCTGTATTTTCACTCTGAAAGAATGTTTTCAATTTAATCCCTTCCCCCCCCCCCCCCGACAAATTTGTTTTGGTGTGTTTTGTGGAAGCAGTCTTTTTCAGTCTTCGAAGTCTAGCTCTTCTCTCCTCCTTCCATCTTCCATTATATCATCTTCCTCTGCTCGTGGAATTTGAAATATTAAAAAATTACATAGATGACCTTAAGGTTTTGGGAAATTACTCCTAGGTGGCCTAAGCTTTACATAATCGCACTCGGGAATTTTACTAACCTCAACAAATCAAAAAGGAGGCCTTGAATGAAAAGTTTAATTTCAAATATTGAATTAAATTCGTTCAAAAATTGATTAAAACTATTAGTTTCAACAAAAAATATAGTCATAAGCCACCCAGTGTAATAACTTACGGTGCAAGTTCTTAAAACCTCACGTCACCTAGGTGTATTTTTCCCTTAAAAATATCACGTGAGTAATTTTGGATTTTTGGTCATGGGTTATGGCCGCTTCTCTTTGTAATGCTATTACCTCTAATGTATATCTCCAGTGTGATGTTTGTCAGTCAATGGGTTTGGTTTGCATCTGACATGGGCGATGAGTGTGCCCCGGACTCCTGGTTTATCGATTAAGTTTCTATGGGTATTATTAATTTTGTCGGATTGGGTCGGAGCAGAGAGGGACAGCTGCTGTGGAAATGCATTGTGTTGGCTGTATTATGGTGCGTTTAGGTGGAGCGTAATTCTCGTACATTGTAAGGGATCAGTCACACTAAGGAGTATTTTTTAAAGCTAAGGCGATGGTTTTTTTTTTTTTTTAGGGTATCTCAGCTATGTTTATTCATCAAGTCTTCTTTGTAGATTTTTGTTAGGAAGACTCCTTGTTCAGTCACTCTGTTTGGGTGGGAGTTTTTAAAAGGCCTTTTTATACAAAGTAAGACAAAGTCACGGTTATAAATGATCTTTGCTTGACTAAGATGAGATGTGGCATATTAACCACTGAAGGATCCCTTTATTAAATGACACCTAAATAGGTGTCATTTCTGAAATCGCTCTTTTGATCTTTGAAGTTTCCACTTTATGATAAAGTTAATTTTTTGAAGGTTTCATCCAAACCGTCAACTTCCAATAAAAGTTTTTTTTTTTTTTTCCCAAAACCCTTCATTCTAAAGATCCTAGTGCGTTCAGATAGGGATCTTAGAAACTACAATGATCTTTTGAAGGAAGGCTCTTAAAAGAACATCTAGTTAAAAAGCTTCATTTGGAAGCTCATGGTTTGCATGAAATCTCTAAAGAGGGAAATTTATTTTCTTGAGGGAACAACAGGAGGAATTTTAGAAATGACACCTTAAAAGTCCCTTTCTACCATCCCTTTCTAGGTGTCACTTAGGAAAGATTTTTTTAGCCACTTAAGTCCCTTTCTAACATCCCTTTCTCAGTGTCACTTGAAGTTTACTCCCAATTATATCACACTGGTCTATTCAACATTTTGCTTCTAGCCAAACATGAGACGTTTTATCTAGCCCGAACTCCTAAGTTGACACATTGCTGGTTAGAGAGTCTATACACTTTGTCGATGTATTGAGGGATATAATTCATTATCAATTTGCCATCATCGTCCCTCTATCTGTTACTCTAATAGGAAGCAAGCCATTTGGCTGTGTTGTGCTGCTTTACCTGTATACTACCCGCTCTTGCATGAGTCTCTATTCCATCTAAAACTGACTGGCCAAACTTTCTATGCTGTGGTTGTTGACCACTAAAAGTTATGTGTTTCGCCTTCCCTACCCACCCCAATAGAAAAGAATACTAAAGAATGTATCTCTAAATCTGTGTTTATATATATATGAATTAGGTTTTGAACTCTATAATGCGTTACATTTCTAGTTGTAGCTAGTAGAATTCTAAAGCTAGTGTTATTTGGCCCTTGTTGTCGATTTCAATATTTGTGTTGCCAGGAGCTCTATGGAAGTGACATTTTGATTTTCTTCTCTGTCATATTTGTCGTGTCCAGGCACTTGACAGCTAGGTTGGCCCTGGGTTGGAGGATTCGTTTGACTCAACATTTACTCAACAACTACTTGAAACGAAATGCTTTCTATAAGGTACTGGAGTTGTATTGTTTTGTGAACCTTTCTCTTGGGATTAATTACTTCCAGATTTACACACAGCCAATGTGCTGTTGACACATTCTTCAAGAAGCTATCTATCTTAGAAAATTAGTATCTGATATTTACGTGTGCGTGTGTGTGCATTGAAGCTCATTTTCATTTAGTAATTGATGAGCTGATGCACCTGTCCAGAGCTTATGACTCAAGACACTATATGTAACTCAAGTTTTTTGTTACAGGTGTTTCACATGTCGAATAAAAGCATAGATGCAGATCAGAGATTAACCCATGACCTGGAAAAGTTAACAAACGATCTATCAGGACTGGTCACTGGAATGGTGAAGCCAACTGTGGACATCCTGTGGTAAGCACAGATACAATCTTGTTAAGAGATCCAACTGCATCATCAGTTGGTAGTCTTCTTTGCTCCTTGTTTCTTACTTGAGTTCTCTATTGCTTTTAGGTTCACTTGGAGAATGAAGATGCTCACTGGTCGAAGAGGTGTTCTTATATTATATGCCTATATGTTGCTTGGCCTTGGATTTCTAAGGAGTGTTGCTCCTGATTTTGGAGATCTCACGAGTCAGGAACAACAACTTGAAGGAACCTTTAGGTTGTTACTTTCATTATGTTATTACTTATTTCTAATGAAACTCTGCTCCATGTTTAGTATTTGTACTTATTATCTTCTGTCTGTTTGATTAGGTTCATGCATGAGAGATTGCGCACACATGCCGAATCTGTTGCTTTCTTTGGAGGAGGCGCACGTGAAAAGGCGGTGAGTGCCTCAGAATTAGTGAACCTTCTTGTTGTATTGGGATGCAAAGAGGACCCAGCCCCTGGGGAAGTTCTCAGGCTTAATGGAACTCCTATTAGGATCAATTCCTGGTCTTTCAATCTTTGTTTTATTTATGGGTTATTAGGTTGAAGAATTCTGTTGTTCTGTTCTTTGTTATAGTGGAAGAAAAGTTCTCTTGTACAATAATTCTAACCACTCTTGAATTTTGAAATGAGATGGTTCTATATCAAGGCGTAAACTCTTTTTCTTTCAAGTAAGCTTTCTTATAGGATGACTATGACTCATTGACTTATGTGTGCACATGTTTATAAGCTCTCATGTGCGAGACCACAAAGGATTACACGAGGTGGGGGAATAACCATGCTGTTTAGGAATTCCTGTTTAGACCTTCTTATAAACTTCTTATCCTTATAATTGGTTAGTAGACCCTAGTGTATTAGCATCTAATTGTGGTGGTATGGTGCCCCTGGATAGAAAAATTGTTTTTATTTTCATGGTCATGAGTCGCCTATCACATGCGTTTTTTCCCAGTGTTACTGTATTGTCCTAATGTTCTGTTAATTATGATGATAAGGTCAAATTTAAAGCTAATTTCCATGCTTTCTGGTGGTTTTTGCACTCTTTTCACAACACTGACATTATCATCTTGCTATTGCTTGCAGATGGTTGAATCAAAGTTTGAGAAACTTCTAGATCACTCTTTGCTACTAATGAAGAAGAAATGGCTATATGGTATATTAGATGATTTCACCACCAAGCAACTCCCACATAATGTCACATGGGGATTGAGCTTATTGTATGCCTTGGAACATAAAGGGGACCGGTCGTTGACTTCCACACAAGGTGATTGACCGTTAATTTTTTTTAAAAAGTTAGCTCTGACAATATCTTTTTTTTGTTCTTTCTTTACCTTCCCCTCTATCCTGTAAAACTTGTCCAAATAAAGTTTCACTAAATGAATATTTGGCGACAACCTACATATTAATCTAGCCTAATTTGCACGATGGACAATTTTCCTTATCGATGTGCTTAGAAGTTAGAATTACCTTTTAATTTTTCAAGTTTTGCTTAAGTCAGAGGAAAGCAGGCTTTATCCTGTGACCTCAACGTCATTCTAAATGTATGTATTTCTTTCAGGTGATCTGGCGCATGCATTGCGCTTCTTGGCATCAGTTGTCTCTCAAAGCTTTTTAGCTTTTGGTGACATTCTTGAGCTGCACAGGAAGTTTCTTGAGCTATCTGGTGGTGTCAATCGAATTCTTGAACTTGAAGAATTCTTAGATGCTGCTCAATCAGGTAAATGAATAGAAATTAGCTCTCGAAAAGCGTGTTATGGGGTCAATTTTTTATTTGTCCTAATATGTGCCAAAAGTGACCAAACATACTCCTAGTGTCCCTAGGAGTATGATTGGAGCTTGTGAGAAATTTATTCTTTCATATTATATACTCCTCTGTCCCTTCCAATAATTTACATTTGCATTTTCACAGTTATTGAGGGGGTACTTTGACCAATAATAACTCAAGGATATACAAGTGAAAAAAATTATAAAATACAATTATGTTGAACTACTTTTAGATACAAATATAACCATTCTAAATTTATAATCTTTTTGCAATTTTATATCTTATGTTATTGATAGTCAAAGTATCCCCTCGATAAGTGTGAAAAAAAAAAAAAACTATTGGAAGAGACAAAGGGAATATTTATTACATGTTTTAAGAAAAATATGGGCATGCATACCATAGATAAAACCTATTATATGGGCTATGGTTCACTACATTTGTGATTCCATAGGCCATTATACTCCCTCTATTCCAAATCAAGTTTACATTTGACATTTTGCGGTCTCCAGTGCAACACTTTGACAACTACTTTTTATATTTATATATTAA
>CAAKMY010114428.1:0-23911 GCA_901111285.1 Corrigiola litoralis | reverse complement strand
TTTAGTTACGATTAGAAACCTATTCGAACTTTCCTAGCCCTGTACATTCCTCATGATTGCATACATTTGAGTGAACAAATTCTGGAGTACACATATGAGTATCTTTTTTTTTTTTTTTTTATGTACATTGTACTGCTTTAAATTGTTGTGTAATTTTGCATCTTTAATCATACGTATATATTGTTGTAAATTTTCAATATATTAAATGTACGGAATTTTTATTATAAGGTACATGAGAAAGTATTAAAGATACATTAGCACCACAAGTAGTTGCTGCGTTGCTGCACTTGTTGACATTGCTAATCAATCAACTGTGGATAGTGAAAAGCAACCAGATAAAAACCTCCCCACCTGCATAAGCATGACCAACACCACTAGTACTCAGTATCAGTGCTGCTGCACTAGTCCGTAATACTAATCGATGAAAAAACAGTGGATAACAATAAGAAACTCGACAATGCAAAACGATATTGCTAACAGTCCAGTAACTCCCAGGGCGAAGGGACACTGACAAAGCTTTAAATAAGATCACTATATTATTGCCTGATTGACTTCAGCGTCCAACATAAATTATAAACAGAACACTTAGATAAAACACTTTCTACAGTTCTTAACGAGTCCCTATGCAGTCTTACTGTTTCTACATGAGATCCCTCCATTTGTGGAAGATTTCCAACTACATGTGTAACATATTTACAAAGAATGGACTAATGTAAATGCATGCACAAAGGCTTCAGCCTATTTTCCCTTCGCATTCTCCGGCATCGCAGGACCCTTGCATATTGGGCACATGTTCTTCATCGATAACCATTTCTTGATGCAGCTCACATGATAATCGTGACCACAAGCTTTTAGGGTCCCAACATCGTCCATATGCTGATACTCTTCCTGCAACAAGAACCGATTATCTGGATTAGGAAAAGAATATTTGCAACTTTTAAATGAACTGCTGTTCACTTTTTTGCATTTTCTAACTAGAAAGACCAAATAGCAGCCAGATCTGAAGACCGCCTAATTGGTCCCAGCTTTAAAATTGGCTACCTCCTCCAAAATCTGCTCCCTCGAAAGAGAGGAACTGCTGTTCACTTCTTGTATTTACTGATCAGAATGAGGTTACATAAAGGTATTGCATAGTCATTCATCAACTGTAAACCGTTCTTTCTAGTTTATTCAAGGCAAAACATGCAGACTAGATTTCAAATTTCAGGTTTGAAGGTTTCCTTAGAAGTTTTTAAGAGTAAAGTTGTCAATTTGTCATTGTCTTACTCTGGCCTACCTGCCTACCTGCATGATGCTAACTTGCAACAAAAAAAACCTAACTTAAATTTGCCTTACTTTTAGGGACAATAGGATGTTTAGAGGCTTTCATCATCACTCCAGTAATCACTATACAGGAGTGGCAGGTACAAAGTACTGAACGGTCACGTCAAAATATTAAAGATAAGTTTGTTAACTGAATAGTACCAGGCAAATAACACATCTTCCTTCTTCCTGCAATTGATCTGACGAACAGTACACCGTCTCTGTCAAACACTTTGGCAAATGATCTTCGCCCACCCCCGTGCTGACACTTCCAATCCTCTCCCCTAGAGCAAGCAGTTCCTGCATTACAAAAGTTAGAAAACACCATTGTCGAAACCACAGAGAACTACATATGTCAGGCCAAGCAAAACAACCTCATAGCTCATGCTGTCTATGTCCAGCCTCATTTCTCGATGTTGATCTAACATATTCCTTGATCCATATAGCGAACGGTCAACGATCATGAGACCCTGTAAAAAGAAAATCAGAAAGAAAGCATGGTCAACAAGAAGTTGATAGATATAGAACTATATCACAGAACTTGCAGGAACTGAGTAGCACAGAAATGATTTAAATTCCTTTTTTTTTCCCGCTCACTTTCTTATATAAAAATTTAAATAGCCTAAATTCTAGATAATGTACAGTCAGCTAAACATCAGCATAGATCGTCGATTAAGCTTAACATATGTTTGGAAGATAAAATGCAACTCTGGGAGTGAAACATAAACATAAATCAACTAATACATAAGATGAACATAATAGGTGTCCATTGGTTTCATTACAGTGAGCCTGTTAAAAGGAAGGCTGTAGCCAACAATCACCACACACCAGCTGTAGCGAACAATCCTGTCCTGCACTACACACGAAATAATAAAGGTCCTCCAAACCTATCCTGAGTCACTATAGACATCAAACCAAACTTAAATCACACTTCTCTCCCTAAATCAACCAAATCTTGCAATTAATACTGTAAGATAACTATTCACATTGATAACATCAGAGGACAATCAAGAAGAAGAAAGAGAAGTACAAAAGACCAAAAAGTTATTTACCTCCGGTGTGAGGCGATCATGGATGCTACTATCCTCAGAAAACAAACGGTATCTCTCAGAAGACATCCTGGATCTACCACCCCTGTCACCATTGCGCCATCCTGAAGGACCAAAAGGTCTTGGATGTCTACAGGAATGGCTTTCCCCAAGCAACGGCAGACCCTCATCTGAAGGGGCCACATGGCCAATACGCAAATTACCTACTGATACTCTGTTGTTGGCGGTAGATCTGTGAGAATAGCTACTGCGAACTCCCCTGGTGTGAGACGGGGCAGCATGTACATTTGAAGGAACAACATTACTTCTGTTGGATATGTGCTCATGACGAAAACCAGCCAGTTCCCCAGAAGTATTACAAACACTATTTCCAGCAAAGAAGTGACCATCATCATTAGTCAAGTTACTTGGCATCATCCTTCCATGAGGAACACCAGACATGTGTACAGGGGTCCATTCATGTACAGAAACATTTGGATTCTGGTTTGGGTGATCAACCGCCTGATGATCAATTGGAAGCCTACTTGAACTGGGATGGTGCGAATAATTAACTGGAAGATGGGTTCTGAAAACATCAGACTCCAAGTCTACAGAAGATCGGCTTCTCACATTCCTCACGGAGCCATCACCTCCAATTGAAAGTTGACTACCTCTGTAACCGGGAGGAGGAGGGAAAGAGTCCCAATGATTATGTTGAGCATCTAAGGTTGATTTTTCCTGCCGTAGTTCTGAAGATGAAGAAACATCAGAAGAACTTCCAGTACAGTAATACCTGCTTGAGCTGCCCCTCTCACCGATAGCAGGGATCCCAGGGCTTTTCCTTTTATATTGCCCCCTACCATTTCCCATTGAGAGATCGAAGAAGTTGCTTTCAGACCCATAAGCTGAGGAAGATGCATGGTGGACATGATTTTCAGGAACCATAAATACACTCGGACCAGTAGGTTGATGCAAATTATCACGAGATGGATCCAGCGAATCAGGTTGATAATTGGGTGGGTTGACCATCTGGCTTGATGAAGAATAACCATTTAATCTTGCACCAGTATTCCATTGTGAAGCATAATGAGATCGGTCTACTGATCCATTCTCACCAGGATGAAAGACAGGGCCATTTTCTGGAGCACTAGTTCTTGCTGCGATTCAGTGTAAAAAAGAGTATAAGTGTAAAAACAGAAACACCGAGCATAAACGTTTTTGGAAAAATCTGAACATATAGTGATACAGAACTAATGACAAAGAACAGCATATCTGATTTTACCCAAACCTTTTTGCACCAAAATAATGGTTATTTCATGATAATTTTCGGCAAGTGTGCATTAAAAAACACAATATATAATACAGATCTAATATTATTGATACCTTATAATCTATTTACCAGGACTTAGTGAACTACTTGCTAAAATCATTAGATCTGGAAAGGATTAAGGACAAAGTAGAACTCCACTGCTACTAACATGTCAAGCCAATCTGTCAGATGTATCACAAAAGTTTATACCTTATACTTCAACAAAATAAATAACCCTCAATTTGTATTAGTCAGATAGAAAACTTAAGTTTGTTACTTACAATGGTCATTCAATTGGGAAAAAGCAAGCACCAAAGGTCTATCAAGTATTGTCGGCATGTAAGAAAAATCACGAAATCAAAGAAAGCCCATCAGATGACCTAATGATCATTAGGTTTCCTTGAGTTCTAAAGGCTTCTTGTTATCCTTTAGGCAGTATTTTAATATCCTTTTAAGAATCACACCTGGCACAACTTCCATAATAGGTTGTGACACCTGTATAAGCCATTATATAATAAGTCTGTCATGAAAGCCACTACTAACACCCAACAATGCAGTTAGAATAACTCAAAAATTGTGTTAAGGGTCTTCATTTCTTGGAAAAAAAACACACGATATGGTTTTGATTAAAACATTAACTATAACTTGTACAAAAATGGTATAAGTTACTTGCATTATAAATGCATTTAGTTCTTCCAAAAAAAGATATGAGTTTTGAAAAAAAAATTAACTAAAACCTAAAGATAAAAGTTGTTTAAATCATAAAATTCATTTAATTCTTCCCATTTATAATTTCATGATGTTTCTCCCATGATTCATTATTGCTCATGAGCTCCTGAACCGTAATTGTATTTGGGACCACAATAGCAACTTTGCCAATGAAAAAGATCTCAAACAAGCCTGTGTTGGATATCTTAATAGTTACTTGGCACTTTGGCAGTTGGGCTCATATACCAAATTACCAACACCAGAGCAGCAGCACATGTACCATTGACGTTGCATCATGTCTAACCCAGAATGTTGACAAGACTGATTGCTGGTAATAATAATAAAACAAAAAATAAAATAAAAACACTACCCTAAAAGGACATCATCATGTCCGTATACAAAGTCAGCTGAAAATTCCTACAGATAAACTTATAATCTTTCTGAAAGTTAATTATATATAAAATGACACTAAGGGGAAATATTCCAATTCTCATTACCAAAATGGACGTATGGATCTTCAGTATGCAGATGATTCCATTGTTGATCAGACTCAGCCTCAAATATCTGCGGTGGGTTGTATATGTGTCTGTGAGCCATAATCACATCAGAGATAATACAGCTGCCTGTGTCCTGCAAAAAGAAAGAATCATAAAGATCAGGTCATTCAAACGCACCTGACGCCTGATGGTAATGCCCAAGCATGAAAATTAATCCAGTATCCAAACAATCATGTAAATAAGAGAAGTTACTTATGTTGCTAATCTGAAAATAAAATGTTCAACCATAATAAGATTAATCAATAAATTGTTTGACTGCTAAATCATAAATGTACGATTAGCCAGATATTAACTCGTAAGAGGTTGCACATACTATTTCCTAGATACACGGATACACATTAAGGGCAAAAGAAAGAAAGAGATGATGATTCCTGCTTCTGGTTAAACGAGTATGTCTAGATAAGAAGAACTGTCAATGAAAGAGAGTATGGGCCAGGCAAATGGCAATATGATTTGCTGAACTCACGTTACTGGAAGAGAAACATCCAAATGCATCGTTTCAGTTAAAAGAGTATGTGAGTACCAGAAAAGTAGTATTTGGGGACAGAATAAATAAGAAGCCGTGGACATCAAACAAGGTTATACAGGGCTCAGAGATGATTCGCAGGCATTTTTTTTTTTTTTTTTGAACTAGTGGGTCCGTCATTGTAAAAGATGATTTCTTAAGAATTGTGAACTGCAGAGCTCGATTTACATCACAGCATCAAGTAAGACTACACCATAATAGCTTGAAAGACTACTATACAGATTGGTGCATTATGTGTGAAATGTAAACAAAGATGGAGAAGCAAAATGGTGCACATGAAACAAAGGATATTGCCTAAAATTGCCAGAAACTGATACTGAATATGAGAGCATTCAATACTATTCATGACACATTGAAACTTAGCGGTGACACTCTTGTAGAACAAGGTCTAAAGCAAACTCCAAACGGCAATGGCCGGGCAGTTCTAATATTCTAAGTAAGTTCATACTTGCTTCAATAGCTTGGTGAAACTCTAGTAGGATTGATATATAATAGTTTTATTCTCCCCACCACATGAAAGATGTAGCCGGAATCTTGAGACCAACCTAGTTGGATCCTTTAGTTGAATGATAAAGGTGTTCCCTTTCAATCTAGTAAGCATAATCAAATCAATCAACGGAGTCCGGAGAGAAAATGGCAAACAAGGTAGCAACTCCAAGAATTCAATTTTCACTTAACTAATTAACTATTGACCTGCAAGAATTCAACAAATGACAGCAGAAGAACAGGCCAAGGCAAAAGTACCTTGAGCCATATTCATGTTAGAACTCAAACCATCAAAGTGGCCGAAGCATTTTAAAGTATTTAGGTGAAGCACTGGCAAGACTTGGAGAGAAATTTGCAACAAACAAAAGAGGACAAACAAAAGAGGGTTAAGTAGAAGAGATCAACAACATTTACACTTTACTCTATCAGTTTTAGACAAAAAAGCTCTACACCACCTGAAACAGCACCAGTATCAGCCTTTCGTTTCTACAAATTTAAAAGAATAGGTCTGTAACAGCTCAGTTAAAGAGATAAGCCAGCAAGTCACCATATAGAAATGGTGGAAAAGGCGAAACTTACATCGCAAACTTATATATCTGAAAATCCATGATGTTTATCTCTCACTCCATCTTTCTTTGTCCCTCTCACATTAATTAAAAGAGTAAAGGAAAGCCAGGAAGTGAATATTTGAACCCAAAATGATGGTATAAAAATCTTTAAAATGATCACAAACCAATGTACCCTGCTAAAAGTCACTAGACAGAATCCAACAAAGACAACATGCTAAATCCTGGGTGTCAAATTTATTCCACCACTTACTATTCATAAATCATGGTCCACTATTCAAGCCAGAGACAAAGTAGCGTCTGCGATCTCCTGAATCAGCAAATTATTTGTTAATATTAACTGTATTGATACACAATGACAGTGGTAGCTAAATTTTTGGCAATAATGGCTATTACGGGTTAGACAGTAAACCCACTGAATCAATCAACAAAATGTCAAACAGGTTTGACAGTATTACATCGCAGAGTGGATGTCCTAGTCTGGATGGGCAAGAGAAAGGAGTGCTATACGCACGGTTAAGACAATCATCAGAAGACGATCCTTGGAAGAGGAAAGAAAAGGGGGTAAATATATGCTATATACACGGTTGGCTGACAATTGCCTATACGAGAAGTGGCACAATTATCCCTCTATTAAAGAAAACTGCATTTTACAAACTAGTGTAAGGAAAAAGTCTTCAACTTATCAGCACAATCACGGTAAAGGAAAGAAAAATAAATGATGCAAAACTATACAGACATCATGATTAGATAATAAGCTACTAAAAAATTTCTACAACAAACAATAAAATAAGGAGAAAGATAGTACACGCAACACAGAAGCTCAGTTTTTAAAATGCCAATGATGAGACACCTATAAGGGTAGAACAGAATAAGTGCAGCACGATATAACAGTAATACTGCCACAAACATGATTTTTTATTTTGTAAAAGGTGATCACAACATCACACATTCATATCCAATGAACATCAATGTGAATGGAACAAGCTAAATAGTTTTAATTGTGAAGCACCAACCTATCATAAGAGCACTCAAATGAACTTTGTAACTTCATTATCTTATCAAGCCCAACATCACATATGTATAAACAGAATCATAAAACTAGATGCCACAATCTCCCTAGGACTCAATTATGTTTAGACTATATATAAAAACCCTGTAACAGCTTACAAGAACTCCTTAAAGAACCATCAGCTTTTAAATGATGAATATAGATAGTTTACACATTGTTAACTTAGTATGCGCCGTACGGACAATTGATACAAGCTTCTATAGAATAGTGCTACAATCTATTCTTATGGAGCTAAACTCTTTCGTTACAACTTCCTGAAATTTTATATATTCATCTCTAAAAGCAGTTGAACATAGTCTTGGGACAATCAAATGACTGCTCTCCTAATCCATTGCCCTTCAAATCAGAGTACTTTAAACAATTTCAAATGTGAAATGACCTTTTATTGACCCCAAGCATACACCAACAAAAGTTCCGTTCAATACCCTGAAGAGTGAAGATCATGCTAGTATTTTCATCAAGGAATTCACTAAAGCAAACAATTGAAAGCCTTCGAAGTAGCAGTAATCTCAAACTCTTATGTGAATTATGTTGCTCTGCCTAGGCAGCTAAATTAAATGTTTTTTTAGCGTGCCAGCCAGCTATAGTGATCCATTAGAGTAAGAGACAAACAATCCTGCCGAGGCAAGCTCAGGCCTCAAAGCAAAGTATAGGAACATGTCCCTTACATGACTTATGAAGCTCCAATAATTGAGAACTTCATGATGATCCACCTCAGGGTTATTTGACCAGGAGATGTAAAAACACTACATTATTGCTTGTTCTTCACAAATGACGAAAATGTTATTCTTTCTTAATCAATGTGCCACATTAAAAACACATCACACCAAACCCCAAATTCTCAGGCATAATACTGTAAAGGATCAAATAATAGGATGGCTAAAAAACTGCATACAGATGCAACTTAGAATATTTTACATTAAATGACAAATGCTCGGGCAAAACACTGATTGAAGTATAAGAGCTAATACTTCTTTCTTTGAAATTTCATCAATGCAACTCTAGCAAAATGAAGACCAAATACTCTAGAGAGCTGCAGAGCACAATCGGGAATGCAAGTAAGAAGAAGAAGAAGAACCAGAGGAAAAGCAGAGGAAGAAGCACTTTCCAGGATCCAGGCACGTGTATGATCACAGGATGCTGAAATCCAGGGAACTAAAGGCTCAATGTTGATAAGAAAGTATAGTGTCCACGCCAAAAACATCCTTGGAAAACTAACTAAGAGGGCAGGCTCAAAGATGATAAGAAAGTACAGTCTCCGTACCATAACATCCTTGGAAAACTATGTAGCTAAAAAAAGGAGAAAAAATAGACCAAAAACAACTGCTCTTGAGGAGTGAACTTTCAAATACAAAAAATTGTGATTCTTCTACAGACAGCCAGATTAACAAAAACAGTTTGAAAGCAATGTTAACAAATAAAGCAACCATATGGTCATCAAAAGATCTTTATCACTGCCACTTAGAAAGGAAAAGAAAGATGTTGAGTAATTTCCAAGAGAAATCTCAACACAAGAAACTAGGAAACCTTGATCATTTTAGCATGAGTAACAGTAAGTTAAAAGAGAACTTCTTTTAATAAATATGAAGTAGATAAATACATCTGACATCGAACAATGTTGGGCAGCCGACAGAACAAAAAAGTGCATTAAAAATTCCAGTAGTAATAGTATCCCGTCATACTCAATGTGAAGTACTATGAGATGACCACCATTTTTATGCCAAAGTATACTGACAATTTAAGCATATACAACTGAGAAGAACCGTTATGAGAAAAGCAAGGGTACTTGGGGAAATTGATCGTAAAACCAAGGAAAAAGGATACAAAATAGGGTGAGAAGTTATTTCCATCAAAGAGTGGATGACATATTAACACAAGTCCAAGTACAATGAAAACAGTGGACTCTATGCCCAATTAGGCGCCGTGGATAATAAAGGAATTGAAAGAGAAACCATAAGAAGATAAACGAAAAAATTATGGAATATGACTAGAAAAGATGTGGCTCAATTTAGAACTTAGCAAGTACACAACTGTGGAGCTGCAAAACTCTTCAAGCATATATCTATGAGACACATTTTCAACTCTCTTTACTTGCTCATAGTGCTAGGCCTTTCCTTCCATTTGCTGCTTTTAAACATGAAGATCAAAACCCCAGTCTTGATACCTTATACTTTTTTACTGCTACTTTTATATTTCTACTCTTGTCATCATCAGCTATACTAAATGAGCTTAATTTGTGTTTATCATAAAAAGCTTGTAGAGTCTAGACATTATAACTAATACTAAAGAAGACATATATAATAATATTTGGAAAGTTTCCTCCACACAAACCAAACCCTTCATACCTTATTCCGTCTGTATATGAAGACAATAATATAAAATCTCAACCGTAAAGCTACCAACAGTGAAGCAGCTTTAAGTATTTACCAATCAACTTTACTCATCCAAAGAAAAATCATAAGCCCTTAAACTAGTTACAAAATTTATTCAATTTTGCACTAGCCTTCCTAAAAGAAAGGCCAGTCCAAGCTAAACAATAAATAATAAAAGATCCAGCACAGTGCTTCATTGCCAATCACATAATACAACAGAAGTTTATCTGAATACAGTTTCTAGTCAAGAAGACCAGAAAAGCCAAGTGAGCTCTCTAATGAACCTGCATTCCCCTTACACCAACATCCATCCCGCGCCCGTCCAATATGAAAAGAAATGGAAAAAGAATACAGAAGAAACGAAGACAGGAACAGGACATGATACAACTAAAAACTCCACATAGTAACTTCCACCATAGCCAGACCAAGAAAACAAGGGAACCAGCACAGAAAGAGAAAGAGAATGAAATATCTAAACAAGCTACACAAATTACCTTATAACACCTGAGCCACAGTGGGGCTAATAACTCATCATCTGCAAATCAGATAGGCACAACAGAGAAGAAAATCTCTCCTGCTCTGTAGCAGTTGCTACTTCCAAAACCCAACTAGCTGTCAAACCAAATATATAATTTTAATTATTTATCTGTAGCCGTTGCTACTCCCAATTTTGATGAACAACTCTCCTTAATCCTAGGGGGGGGGGGGGGGGATTTCACCTAAGAACTTTTGTTTTTCCTTCAGTACTCTCAAGTATTCCCCCTCCCAAGCCCATAGCAAGTAAAAAAGCATTAGACTTCCATCTTTTGGGGAGGAAGAATGCTGTTCATCTACTTAAGTGACACTTACAGAATCATTTCTGTTACTCTTTAAATCAGCATGAGTTCAACACTACAGAAGTACAGATAACAGCTTCTAAGGGTAAACCAATAAAACATAAGTTCAAAATTATTTGAAGGGCATATAATAAGCAATAAAATGAACATGATCAGTAACATCAGTGGCTAAGAAATTTGAACTCTTTCAAAACTGCATTCACTATTTCAAAGATCCCTTATGGTATCAAATTTAAACATTTTATTAGGTTTTTTGGAAATTTAAATTTTAAAATATGAAAGCAACGCTAACAGTACAACGTAATTACTGGTCGAAGACATTTAAGTGTGCGCGGTACAGATGCTTCGACGGAGAGCTACATGCCAAAAGAGGCAGCAACCTCAACCATTGTTTCATCAAATTCCAGTTACGTTAAATGAGTCTAAGAAGCGAAGCATCACAACAGGAAGCAATAAAAAAAAAAAGATACTTTTGCAAGTGCAACTGTACATACAAGGAACTTCATGATACCAAAAAAAAAAAAGCTGAAACCTCAAAATCAAAGCACCCAAGCATGACAATTGACATTTGTGCCTTATGCAGTTTATGCAGATAAATAACACATTAACAATCAACCAACTACAAAGAAGATACAGATAAATATTCTATTTCTAGTAAATGGTTATATCTGCTCCTTACAACTATCAACAATGTTAAAGTTCCCACTATTTTAAGTAGCAAACAAATAGATGTTCTTGCATTTATCCTCTTCCAATTTTCATGTGTTATATTGCACATTTATCTATGCAAATCCGTCTAGAACACTACTCTGAATTCTTCTCTGTTAAAAGCATATAGTAAGGCTCAGAGCTCGAGGGAAAACATCTTTAACATAAACAAAATCACAAAACCAGCCCCAAGAGAAAAGCATACTTTTAAGTAATGCAAATGTTAAAAATAGAAATCAGATTAGAAAAATTCACCAAAGCAGTTAGACATCGAAGAAAAGCACAAACGTTATGACTTTTTTTTTTCTTTTTGAATAAACTTACCATACTACTATAATTTCCAGAGTTGTGATCCTTTTCACATAAGCTAAGAGAAAAATAGGTAAGATGTCTGACAACAACCAAATACTTAAGCCACTCAGTTCATTATCACCCTCTTTCAATAGAAAAATAGGTAAGATGTCTGACAACAACCAAATACTTAAGCCACTCATTTCATTATCACCCTCTTTTCATTCTTTTTTTTTTTTTCTGTCTTCAACTTTTGAGGTTAGATGTTAGACTCACCCTTTCTTACGGATAAATTCCTGTGTAAGCAATATTAGTATTCAATATAACAGTTATCAGCTTAAAACTATGATAAGAATGCAGCAAAATAAATAGAACCTGTCGACTTATAGTACAAATAGCTGGAAAAAGAAGTGCAAGACAAAATTTTCTAGTAAAGGATGAATATTTAATCTCCAAGTAAGTATTACAATAGTTCAATTTAGTTTCCAGACAACAACTCGGCATCAAGAAGACGGTCTAAGCCTACACCGTGAAGGTGTGATGTCCGAATTCTATTAAAGCAACAATCTTTCAAAAGAACAGATTCACAAGGGTGACAAGGCGCCACAATATTACTAACCACCTACTAATATTATATCCTGCTTATTCCCACTGGTTGTCAGCTTTCGTTCTCTCAGGACAACGAAGAATTGCTCATCTTAAGTGCTAAGTGGCACAAGTCTTTGCATATGGAATACCACCAACTCAAGGCTCACGTGTGGGTTCTTCTGAATCAGACACCACCATAACCTAAGGACAACGGGGAAAGTTTTGCTATAGAATCTGCAGAATGCATATAAGCCGCAGTAAGGAAATTGCTATGTCAGAATAATGCCTCCCAAAGCAACACTAATGCAGTCTCTCTGATTCAAACCAATGAAAGATGCAACGCCACAAACCTAATACAGATGCCGGCAACTACCTGATCATTCTTTGAAATATCCCTCTCCTTCCCCCAACATTAAGAATGTGAACTTCAATGCACATAAACTCCCCTCCCTCCAAACAAAAGGAGATGAGTTCAGAGTGTATATTGGAATTGGGGGGTAAAGGCCCAATGTTCAAAACATTGGTAAAAGAAAGTCCATATGGAATAGCTTCTCTGCAATAAGATAATAGATAATTAGCTCATATTATAGTCAAGCTCGCCAATTTGCGACCCAACACACAAATTTTTCGAATTTTTCCTCCTCTGAAAGCAGCTAGAAAATGTTAACCGTTGCAAACTGAGACAAGGCACGAAAGACTTTAGACCACTAGCAAACCTATGACACCTATATACTACCAAGAAAAACCATCACCAAAAAGAACAAAAAAAAACAATATACTTGATGCTCTGCTGTATTCATACTACTAGATTGAAACTAGACCAATTTTACTTTGTCGACCAGCTTAAATCAACATATCTAGGATATGGATAGCACCAATTTGTCAAAAGAAAAAAAAAACAATCAGAACCTGCAGTCCTGCAATACAGAAAATATTGGCAAATACTAAAAGTTCGACCTAAAACAACAGATTGACACAACTTCCACCACGAGTATCATTCAACCAGAAGCTGCGACTAACATTTAATTTTAAGTATAATCACCACACCACCACCCTCTGAGGCTCTCATTTAACAACACATCAAAGACTCTTTCTATCTTACTCGCTCTCTAATTTAATCAATGCATATCCCACCCACAATAACAAGCATCAGTACCTAACAACACAACCCTACCAATAACTATTGTGATGATAGCATCATCCCTGTGCCCAACCACCCATCAGTGCTCTCTCCCTCGTTCTCCCGCTCTCTAATAAATTGACAAACTTCCCACCATGACAGAAAGTAACAATGAGTATTAATCCTAACATCCCATAGCACACATCCACCCACCAACACTCCATTCACCTCTGCCTTGCACACTCACGTGGTTAATTAATTGGTTTTGGGAATTCGTGGGTGATCCCGGATATTCGACCCGTACGTGCTCTCAGGTGTAGTTTTTTACCTCTCATACTCTCTTTTGTGCACGTCCTATAAATTAGATATATACAACATTTTCACCGTTATACATAAAAAAAACCTACCAAAGGTACACAATACATAAAAGTTTATACTTGAGAGTACGTAATCTCAGGTGTATGCAATAGGTTCTGTATTTGATAGAGTTTTCGGGATGTGTATCGATATATCCTTCACAACTAATAAAACCCCTACTTTACCACGAAAGCCTTCCTATCTAAAAAAGACACCTACTTGAGACAATATAATAAACTATCTCAATAAAAAGGACCAATTTTCTATCTAGTGATTAATCAAACTAGAGTAAATTTCAAACATGCCCAAAAAAAATTTGGACAAGTTAATGATCACCAACTGAATTTCTAATTAACCTCATCATATCGACGACACGATTAACAACTAACTAATATCTAAGCGATCAGTCCAATAATCGTAGTTATATAAACCATTCTCATTTATTTTTGGTGTACCAATAATTTTCCCACCAAAAAAAAGCAGAGACCTTGAAAAGAAAAACAATGATAATAATTCTTGTAACTGTTCATTGACATTAAGGCAACAATAACAAAAATTAACCAACAATATTATTCAACAAACACCATGATCACAAAGAATATAAATTGATGAAATAACCATACAAACAAATATATTCATAGATAAAACCATGTGATCAAAAATGAATGATCAAAAAAGATAAAGTTCAGGGCAGTAATTAAAAGGATGATCGGACGGTCATGATTAGAGAATCAAACCTTGGATGAAGCAGAGCCGTCAAAAATGATCACCGGTCAATCGGACGGTTGGTAAGCGGTTCAGAGAAGAAAGAAGGAAGTTTGGTTAATATTTGATGTTTTGCCAAGTTGTGTATGGTAAAGATTCAGAGAATGAGGAGTTATATAAAAAAGATGTGGGGTTGGTTCACACACAATTAGGAAAAAGAAAAAGTAAATTAATTTTGGGGGGGACAAATTAATTTTGTTATGTTGTTATGTTATCTTTTGTTGTGTTGGAAAGAAAACTGAAAGTTCCTTGTATGTTGTGGAGTAATGTTTTGATGGAAGGGTGTTGTGAGTTTGTAACTTGTAAGTTGTCAAATGTCATCTATAATTGTCTATCTTTTCTGTACATGCTTTAGATGGCTTTGGTGCAAATTGTGCAAAATCTATCTTTGTGACCTTTTGAATATAGAATACTTGGGGAGTAGGGACAAGCAAAAGATCATGAGTCACGCCTCAAGTTTCACGCTAGGATTGATTTTCTAAGGCCTATGATTCTGCATTTTTGTTTGGGAGGAATCCAAGAGGTCTTCCTTTAGTTTGATTGTAAATTTAGAGTAGGACAGTATGTCTTATTTTTATTATTATTATCATGCCTAATTTTGGATTAGGAAACATATCACCAAGTGTCATGATCTTTTTGTTTTTTTGGTATTCAATGTCATGGTCTATATTGATATTAATACTAATTTTTAAAAACAAATTACTTTCAATATTCTCATTTTGATATCGCCAATAAATGAAACAAGGAAAGAAATCAAAATTCCAAAATGGCATAAAAGGCGTCCATAACCAACATCCTACATGAGAAATAAAAAAGGACAATAATTGAGCTTATGTTGAAATTTAGGCAAATGTATAAACTATACAATGCAATTGTTATATTGCACACCCCTTGCATGATGCATTATGCACCATATTCATCATTACAACAATGCATATTCACGCAAATCAATTTAGTTTATATATTTATCAACTTTAATATACATTATACAATATATATATTCGTCCACCATATAGTTCTTATTCACCAAGTATACAATACATATTAACCAAGTATTATAAGATACATGTTCACCAATTCTAGTGCATATGTTAACCGAATGTATTGCTCATATTCACCGACTGTATTGCACATGTTTCCATATTTATTTTGGTGCATGATGCATCATGTAATGGGTGCGCAACATAATTTACATATACCATGACCTTTTCCCTTTACTTCTTAAAACCATGATGCATCATGTTTCTATCATCTTATACAAGGAAGTTGTCACAGTGGTTGGCAGTCATTGCTAATCACTATAGAAAACTAGATTTAAGCCCTTAAGTTGTGAAATGCAATCTTAACCATTTATTCTCTCTAAAAAAAAAAAGCATATTCAATGGAAACCTATTATAAGTACATTTCTTTCCCCCTCCACGTGGGCTTGGATCCTATATAGTTTATTCTCATAGAGTTGGTAGAGTTTATCATAATTAATAGCACGAGAAGTGGAAAGCATGACCTGAACACTCAAAAGGGGACAGTGTAAAGTAAATTAGTACTATTTTAGGGAAACTTTATACTCTAGAGTTGTTTTTCAACTCTAGAGGATCTCAACGCCCTCCACGCTTAACATATTTATGGACTCATTTTAATAGAATCAAGTATGAGATTTTTTTTTTAAATTATATTACTTCATTTCATCCAAAAAAGTATAAACAATACAAATACTCACTTAGCAAAGCTAGTGAATAACAAGGAACAACCAGCTATACAGCTGAAACAAGATCAAATAGAACAACCAGATGAAAGGCTAACTATAGCAAAGTCTATCCATACTACCAGGGAAAAATCTATACATTATGCAACATAGGGAAAACTAAACGCTTCTCCCAATCTGCTCCACAATTCTTCTTTCACCATTAAAAACTCTTTGATTCCTCTCATACTAGATTTCTGCAACAGATGTAACAAACATCCCCTTTATCAGCTGTGCTTTATCTGAATTCAGACAAGGCAGCTTAGAGTACCAGTCTGCTTCATGTCTCAAGCTCCAAACTGATCTTCGAATCCCTAGCCATCTATGAAGCATCTTCTGAACTTCTGAAGAAAATGCACATTCAAAGAATAAGTGTCCTCTAGTTTCCTCTGCTTGACAGCACATATAGCATCTATTAACCAACTGCATCCCTCTGATTTGCAAATTATCAATGTAGCAAGCTTATTCAGATAAGCTAGCCAAGTGATAATGCTATGTTTAGGCTGAAATACATTCTTCCAAATTGACTTGTACCATTTCACTCTAGGACTGCAATCCTGAAGTGATCATAAGCTTTGCTAATGTTGAACTTACCACCATCACCCCAGCTACACAGCAAAGCAATAGCAGCTTCTTCAGACCCTGTGCTTACAACTAGTTCATCTCTCAAATGTAATAAACTTTTCCAAATCCAAGAGCTAGTCTGTATTATCTGAACTCCCCACAGCCCTTGTCTATGAAGAGAATAAGCACACACCCACTTACACCATAGTGATTGCCTACCACTGTGCAAGAACCAAAGCCACTTAAAACATGCTGCCTTATTCCAGCTTAATATCTCTTTGATATTAGCTCCCCCTTCCCTAGCAGGTCTACAAAACTCCATTTCAGGGACACCAATTTCCTCTTGCCATCAGCCAGGCCCCAAAAAAATTGCCTACACAGCTTATTGATGTTATAAATAACACCCTTTGGGACCACCAAGGAAGCACGCCAACTACCAATGAGCCAAAAACTACAGAATTTAACAATTGTAATTGCCCCGAGTAAGAAAGTAACTGAGTTGACCAATGAACCAATTTCTGAGTAATGCTGCTAATCAAAGGCTGATAGCAAGCTTTACTAAGTCTGGCTGAAGAAAGAGGCATACCCAAATATCTGAATGGCAGACTGCCTTCAACAAACCTTATTTCAGCTATAATTAGCTTCTTAACTTCAGCTTGAACACCCCTAAAGTATACATTTGTTTTTGCTACATTTGCATAGAGTCCAGAGCATTTTCAGAAATTATGCAGCACAGAATAATTCAAAGCTTTAACAGAGGGTAAATCACCTCTAACAAAGACCAACAGGTCATCTGCAAAGGCTAAGTGGTTGACTCCCACTCTACTGCATTTAGGGTGATGGCTATACCCCTTATCCAGCTTGCAGTTTTGTAGACTCCTACTCAGAATCTCCATTGCCATCACAAATAGGTAAGGGGACAAAGGATCCTCTTGTTTTAAACCTTTCTTTCCTGTAAAGAAACCATGCATTTCTCCATTCAAGCTGATTGAGAAGCTTGGAGAAGTAACACATGTTATGATCCAATTAAACATTTGAACATGGAAGTTGTAAAATATGAGGATCTTATGCAAGAAGCCCCAATTCAATGAGTCAAAGGCTTTTCTTATATCTATCTTAAGCATAACTCTAGGAGAAATGTGTACTCTTCCATAATGCTTCAACACATCTTGAGCCATCAAGACATTCTCATGAATAAGCCTCCCTTTTATAAATACAGCCTGCTCATCACCTATAATAAACTACATCACCCCTTGAATTCTATTTGCCATGATTTGTGTAATGGCTTTGTAAATTACTGAACAACAAGCTATAGGTCTAAATTGTGTGACATTTGCAGGAGCTTCCACTTTAGGCACAAGGGTCAAAACGCTAGTATTCACCTGTTTCAATAGAGAGCCTGTTTGAAAAACTCCCTTACAGCATCACAAACATCCTGTCTTACAATAGGCCAAGCTTTCCTGAAAAATGATGTAGTGTAGCCATCCACCCCTGGAGCCTTATTATCAGGGATACTAAATAATGCTTCCAGAATCTCCTTGTCTGAAACTCCATGAATCAATTGATCATGAACAAAATCAGGTAGCTTTGCAGTGTTTTGAATGGCCTGGCTGTCAAACTTCTCTACATTATCAGTAGTACCTAGCAGCTGCTCATAATACTGAACAAAAGTAGCCCCCACTTCATCATCCCTTCTTAAAACCCCATTCATATCAGCAACTGAAACAATTTTATTCCTTACTCTTCTATCAGCAATTCTGGCATGAAAATAAGTTGTGTTGTCATACCCATATTGCACTTCTGTGATCTTAGCTCTCTGAAAAGCAAAGCTAGTTTCACAATGCTTCAGATGCTGATAATCAGCCAACAAACCCTTCTCAAGAGTAATAAGAGTTCGATTCCTTAGATCCTTGTTCAACAACAATTGATAATCAAACAGTTGCTTCTGAGCAACAGCTACTCGACCCGAAATTCCTGAGTATTTGCTCTTATGTAATAATTTAAGTTTACTTTTCAGATTCTTTATTTTACTAAAGAGCTGAAACAACTTAGAGCCAGCATAATCAAACTGCCATCCTGATTGAACAACAGACAAGAACTCCTCATCTTGAGTCCATTGATTCAAGAACTTAGAGCTCCTAACCCTTCTAGAATTCCTTGGCAAAAAAGAGACAACCACAAGGGAATGATCAGACACTCCTGGTGGTTGAAAAACTGTCTCAGCTTTAATCTCCATAAACCATTCAGCATTAGCTAATGCTCTATCAAGTTTACAGCAAGTCCTTCTATCTCCATCTTGCTTATTACTCCATGTATAAAAGTAGTCAGTCAATGGAGTGTCAGACACACCAACTTGAATACAGCAATTTGCAAAATCCAGCATTTCATTCAGATTTGCTTCAGTATTGCTCACCCTCTCATTGCTACTCAGAACTACATTGAAGTCACCAAGTAGCAACCAAGGCTCCTTCAGTCTCTCCATAGCTCCTACCTTATGCATGCATCATTACTTGCATAAACATGAGTAATAAAACCACAAAACCCAGCAGCAGAAATCTTGCAATGGATAAGCTGACTAGACTTGCTTAAAACCTGCAAAACAACTGAGCTAGGATTCCAAATCACCCATACTCTCCCATTATAGTGGCAATCATAATTACACTCCAGATTCCACCTTCTAAAATGCTTTTTATGCACCTTAACACACCTATGTTCTTTTACTTTTGTCTCTACTATGCCAGCTACATCAACCTTATTAGCATACAGGAAACTGGCCACCTCCTACTGCTTAGGGGGAAGATTCATCCCCCTAATGTTCCAAGAAGCAGCAATCATGGAGGCAAAAGGGCTATGCCCGCTTCACCATCCATGCCCTCCTGCAGAAACAAATCAAACCCAGTTCTCTTTACTGACAAAACATCAGCATTATAATCCCCTGTTATGTTACTCTTCCTAGCCAGCTTCTTAGGAAAGGAAAATTCTCCCTCCTCAATCTCAGAAGCCACAGTTGCAGGACTATCCCTAGGAGCTTTCGCCCCTATCACTTCAATCTCCTTTATGGATTTTGGAGTTACAGGGCTAACTGTATCAACCCCTGTTTTAGTAACAGTAGCCATGTCCCATGTACCTCCCTGAGCAGCAACAAGACCACCAGCATCATGGGCATTGATTTCTTCTCCTCCCCCTGTTAGTGATGCTTCCTTATTACCCTTCTCCATTACAGTCTCCTTAGTACCAACTATTTCACCAGACTTCTTCTTCATTTTAATCCTGCATTTCTCCTCTTGATGTCCTAATGATTTGCAATGGGTACAATAGAAAGGCACCCATTCATAGACGACAGTCTGCTCATATTGCCCATAAGGAGTATCCAAAGTAATAAAATGAACTAACTCCTCTGCAACATCAACCTCTACTAGTACTCTCGCAAATGAGACTTGTTCCTTAGTTTCTGTACACCTATCAGTGCACAATGGAAACCCTAGCTTGCTTGCAATCTTACCCAAAGCTTTAGTAGACCAAAAATGGACATCCAGGTTAGAAAAGAGCACACAGACTGGCACCTTAGTAATAGCCTCCTTAACAAAACTAAATTCAGGCTTCCGTGGCTTTAGGATAAAAGTCTTATTCCCAAAAATCCATGGACCTCCTTTCACAATAGCATCACAATCTTCCTTTGAGCTGAACCTCAGAAAAAACCACCCTCTTCTATGGTACATAACCTTAGGAGCCACTACATGAGTCCAGTGCTTCTTTACATATGCCTGCATTTCTGACAACTTAGGGTTTTCCCCCAGCACAAACCCCAGAGAATTTTCCCAGAAAACAAGCTCAGATTCTATGTCCTCAAGCTCAATTATAACTACATTGTCCACATTAAACATCTCCAACTCCATACCTCTTTCTACTTTCTTGGATTTCTCCTCAGCCCATTTGTTGTCAGCCGCATGCACCTTCTTTTGTCCATCTGTTACTGGAGCTTCCTCAGCATGAAAAGCTACTTCACCAACTGCTTCCTTAGACCTCCCTTGCTCTTACCAACTGGTGTTACCACCTTAGTGACCTGACCAATAGTGTTACCAGTTTCCTTAAGTATGAAGTCACCCAAAGTTGGTTTAGTCATCTGGGTATTTGTTTTCTCTACCGATACTACACCTCCATTATTCTTACCTACATCATTAGAATTATCATTTTCTCCTCTATCTTGTGATGTGTTTGGCTTTGTAGAATTTTTAGTGGGTCTCCCTCGTGTTTTCGCCATGAACGAAGCTTTCTGATAAGAGAAAATACCTACCGAGAGCT
Source organism: Corrigiola litoralis (assembly GCA_901111285.1). Lineage (NCBI taxonomy): Eukaryota > Viridiplantae > Streptophyta > Magnoliopsida > Caryophyllales > Caryophyllaceae > Corrigiola > Corrigiola litoralis. The sequence continues at coordinate 2,713 of CAAKMY010114428.1, read as the reverse complement.
CATCTCTCTAAAAGCTCATTGTTTTTTTCAAGGATGAGATTTGTTCATCATTCAGGCATATTACATTTCTTTCCCTCAACACTTTGCTTGTACCATACCATAATGTCGTTCATCTTAAACATGGAGTTCACAACACAAAAAGTGTAGGTAGCCCAATCCAAAAGCGGCATTTATATACCCAAATATTTAGTGAGATTCAAACTATTAGTTTAAGGTCCATTTTACCCATAATAGCTAGTTTCTTAAAAGATCGTCCAACTTTTATGTTAAAATTATACGGGCGTAAAGTGGTCTCCGTAAGGCTTAAAGTGGTCATTATATCATCGTGTTAACAACAACTGACCACTTTAAGCCCGACAGTAACCAATTTAAGCCCAATAATAACCACGTCTAATCTTAAAGTAAAACTGAACGGTGTTTATAGATAATTTGTGCATAATATCTTAAGATATATTTTCTAATCATCCATAATAAATAGAATCATAACAGAAAATGGACAATAGAGTCATAAAATCTAGTTACAATTTTTTTAGGGGGGAAGGGTTAATGGTATGTAATTAATTATTTTGTTTTGATTGGTGTATTATTTTTCGTTTTACCCGAAACCCAAAATTAACATATATTTTGATGAAAATAACTACCATAATAATAAAAGTAACTATATTTTAATAAAAAGTAATTGTATAACTTAATTGCAATAACAATGTTGAAATTTAAATATATTCTACTCATTCTCAACATATAATAATAAGATACTCTCACATAAACATGTAACATGATATAGAGTTTTTAACGTAGTCTTTAATGTTTAGGCATGTTTAAAATTCAAAATCATGACTCAAATCCAATAAACATACCACTCCTTTCTTTTTCCTATTTTTCATTTAAGAGTCCATAAACTAGTAAAAGTGGGTCAATATTTCGTAATATAATTTTCCTTTGAACAAATAATGCAATAGAGCAGTTTCATAATAAGCTTCAAGGAAATCAAGTCACGAATTAAGTGGCATGGTTCACATATTGCAAAAAAATGATCCTTTCAAGTCGACCTTTTCTTTTCATTTCCAATCAATTATAGTACAAGAACAAATAAGCATTACCAAAACCATTTTTAAATGGAAACAAAAAAAGGAAACAAAAACACCCATTTTTTTTTGAAGGAATTAGCAGATTATATTAATCAACGAATGCAAAATACAATCTAACAAGACCAACCAAGGTATCCCAAAGAGGGACCCTAGATAGCCAAGAATAAGAAACCCATAGGAAGCTAATACCAACTAAGCACAGAAAACAAAACTAACACCTAGCTATTACAGCCTGCTTAATAGCTAAAACAACATAATCTACATTTCTAGACAAACTGGCAAAAGCTCTATAGTTCCTTTCCTTCCAAAGCTCATAAATAGCGGCAGCAATTGCAGCTCTGAACCTTTTACACTCCAAATTCCTCCCTTTATTCTGCCTCGTACCCCACTGCAACTCTTTTATCAGACTATGAGGTCTTCTACAAAGTCCCAACCATTGCAAAATTTCAGTCCAAACTAATCTTGAGAATAAGCAACCAAAAAACAAATGCTTATTTGTCTTTTGAACTCTGCTGACAAAGTTTACATCTACTTGCAAGGCTGACTCCTCTGGATTGCATCTTATCCTTACTGAGCAGGTAATCTCGAGCAGCAAAAATGCAGATCACTCTGTGTCTTGGAAACAAAGATGTATCCCAAAGCTACTTTAGTCTAACACATTTCCTTTCCGGACTTCTGAAATAGTCATAAGCAACAACAATCTTCAGCTTTCCACTGTGCAGCCAAGACTTCAGCACCCTCTGAGCATCAGCCACTGATCCAGCATTTTGCACCAGCTTATTCCTAACAGCACAAATATTCTTGAGACACCAAGAAACTGAGCTATCAACTCTAAGTTCCCAAATGTTCACCCATCTAAGATAATGAAGCTCAGTCCATCTAGACCAAAGATTAGAGCTAGAATCTTGGAGTTTGCATAACCATTTGAGACAAAGACTCTTATTCCAACTAAGGATTTCCTTAATTCCAAGTCCACCCTCAATTTTTGGTTTACAGATGCTAGACCATTTGAATAGGATCATTTCCCTTTGATCTTCACCTATCCCCCAGAAGAAAGATCTACAAAGCTTTTCAATTATTAAAGCAACACCAATAGGCAGTAAAATGCCACTACACCAGTGTGAGCGCAACGGGACCCCCACATAACGATGTATTTGGATGTCGTTGTGGATGTAGGAGGGTCACGCTCGGGAACCACCGCTTAGGGGCAGGTGCTGGAAGGGCTAGGGGCCCTTGACTAGTCCTTGGATTTCTCGGTTCCCAACTTTTCAGTGGCTATGTCCTATTGCTTATTGGCAGAGGTACGCAGGGGGGTGTGCCAAGCAAAGCACGAAGGCCAGACAGGTATGGCGCCACCAGTGGTGGCACCATTCCAGTTTTGGCGCCACCAGTGGCGGCGCAAGGCTCACAATAGGGGGAGGCAGTGCGGTGCCTTTGCCCTCCTATGATGCTGTTTCGGAGTTAGAGTCGCCACCAAGAACTTTCGGTGTCTTGAAAACCGTATGCCTTTCAAATCTAGCCTCGTAGACCAAAAGGGACCACGAGATGTAGAATTCGAGGTGGGGCAGCAGCTCGAATCTGAGCACCTCATGAGTGACTCGTATGGTAATGCGTACCACAGATTC
>CAAKMY010114352.1:0-72553 GCA_901111285.1 Corrigiola litoralis | reverse complement strand
TAATATATATAGATATAAGATTGTCTCCACAAATTTAGTGTCCCATAAGATTCTTTTTCATATTTACATGATTAATGTAGGGACTATGAGCGCACAATGATTGAAACAAACAAAGAGGTCCATTAGTATAGTACCCAACTTGTGAGAATCAAGTAAGAGCTCAATGGCCAGAGCATCCACCATTAGCTTGGGGGTTCGAGTTACATTTTCTCTAATCTCCTACAGTCCTACAAGCTCTTGTCCGGCTTTTCTGCTAAGGGTGCACTATTTTTTGCTGCGATGCTAATTAGGGTGCATTATATAATTACTCTCTCCTTAAATGAGAGATTTAATTTACAGCCTTTTAATCAGGCTTTCTAACAATTGGTGCAAGTTGCGCACTTGCCATTTAGATGTCATCATTGAAACACCAAATCCAAGCAAAGTTAACTTTATTAAAGCAATTCAGTGCCATAACAATAAAAATGAACATCATGCTGAGAATGTAAAAGTCTATAAGGTATAAGAAGTTTTATGCATAGTTTAGCTGACAAGTCATTTTTCTTTATAAAATTAACCATCATGGAGTACTATTTTGAATTAAAGATATATGTATTCCTATGTGCCAAAAAAAATATTCCTACCTCTTTGTCTCGGCAAATTACTAGGTGTACAAGGTACATAAAAAGTGGAAAATAATAAGAAAGATAACAAAATGTACCGTGAAACTCATGCTTCATCTACGTGTCTACGTCGGCCCTTCCCATCCCCCCTACGTACACAAGAAGCGGTGATACTCTCTCTAGTGTAGGCTAATAAAAATCTTCATGTCAAGTTTTCGGACAATTGGTAAATTTTCAGTTGTATAATAGCTTTTTCTTCCCTTTTTCTTTTTTGGGGAGACGAGTTAGGAACTTAGGAGTCTATGCAATATGGTCGAAATCTTGGTTAATGCGTTGCGTACTTGCGTATGCATGTTCACTAAAAATTATTCCTAATTGTGATTTTAAGGTGACCAAAAGCAGCCCAACGTCGTGGATGCCAAAAGTCCCACCACAAACAAAAAAGAATCGGCTAAAAAATTATGTGCAACTATTCTAAGTAGTGATCACCTGCTTTCTACAATACTACCGATAAGTTTAACCTGGGACGTGATACAATGACATTAGTTTTTGTTTATCGACTTAATCACCATCCACTGGGAACAAAGAAAACAAAACAGTCGTACTCATGACAACTACAACCAAAACGTGATTCACGAAACTGTCTCTTTCTTCAATCCATTGATTAGCATAGAAACATAAAGAACCAGCTTCCACAGACTAATAACAACACTACTCAACTTACACTAATCACGGTTAGCAGATAGGAAACTGATAGCCTGAGATTCGAGTACGACCTCTCTTCCTGCACTGTATCAGGCAGGCTCACTCAGTAGCTACAGATTGCACTGCTCTACTTGCACTGTGTCAAGAATTACCATCCTACTATAGTTATTCTATCCTATATTCATGTATAACAAGCTTAATACCTTCCTCTTCTATCCTACTCCCCTCTTGGGGACATATTCAACAATACTCAAATACTTCCTAGTTCCTACAGGAGAGAGAGAAAAAGTAAAGACGAAGGAGAAAATCCAGCTAATGGCTCGTCACAGGCTAAATTGAGGAGCTATCACTGAAGCTGATGAGGTTGTGTATAGTACACCATGCCCGGGGGTTGAAGTGGACGGAAACTCGGTGCTGGAGGCTGCTGCATCAACAGCATTGACTGTTGATGCTGATGCTGAGCGGATTGTTGGATCAATTGTTGTTGGTTCATTTGCAACTGTGTTTGAGTCAAAGGCATCATGGGACCCATGACATGATGTGGTGGCGGTGGAGGTGGCCCCGGTGGAAGGGGAGGAAGGCTTCCATAACCATAAGCAGTGACCCCTCTTGGTGTCTGTGCATATTGTTGGGAAGTTGTATTTGGAAGCAACTGATACTGAGTCTGAGTATTTGGGCTCATACTCTGTAATGTTGATTGGTTTACCAACATTGATTGATATTGATGGGGTGAAGCAGCAGCAGCAGCAGTAGCAGGCGTCACTGATGCATAACCATTGAGGTCGGGCACTGATCCGGTCTGCTCCAGGTTTGAAATCGAATTGGGAGCTGAACTTGCAGATTTTGGAGGATAGGAATTTGAAACTGAGCTGGACTTTCCCAGGCGAGCATTCTTTGCCTCTTCAGCTGCAAATGTTGATAGGACAGAAGTCATGATCAACTGAGAAGAACTAGAGGCTGCAAGTTTGTCCGCAACCTCAGCTGCAATGTCAGCAGCAGTCTTCGTGGATTTTCCTGCACTTGATGGTGGACCAACATAATTTTCATCTATGAGTCGTTTCCTCATGTTATTAGCCTCCTCGGCCTGCGCTTCTGCAACCTGAACCCAAAAATCATAAAATGTTCCAATGCAGCAAAATTTTCTTTACTAGATCATCTGAGTAACACAACAATACCATTTAGGTAGCAATAATTAATCAACTTCATAGGATTTTAAGGGAGATATGTATGTTTCTTTTCCAAGAAAGCATCGAGGATCTCAACTTTGTACGTTAGATACTAGAAGTTAACACAGAGCGACATCTGAGTACAGCCACTTAACCCAAAATCTGTTCATATAAGTTGAGTCAAATAGGCAAGTAAATAAACCTAGGGAAAAAAGGGACAACTACAACGACTACCAAAACCCTTTTCAAAGTCAACCATGCCCCTCACAATGTCACACAGGCAGAAAAGTAAGTGATGATCGCAAATAAAATCCAGTCATTAAAATTCTTGGCTAAAAGTTGGTCAAGTCTTAGAGTAATATAGGTAGAAAGAACTGTCCCTACTTCTCAATTTGTGTAACATTTAAAATATTATTAGAGGATCCTCCATCTTTCCAAATTAAAAGCTTCAATACAGTCACCAAGTTTTACCACTTGTGGTCAACCAACAACATACACATGAACACATCCATAGACCATAGCACATCTCTTATTAGGCTTGTAGAGCAGATTCCTAATGAGGAGTTGTGTAGCATACATGACAGATATGGCTGTTCCCCACAACCCTTCATTCCTCATTTGTTTTTAAACAAAAATAAAAAATGGTCAAGCAAAAGCAACGCTTTCAATAACGGGTAATTTGAAGAGGTACCTGTATCTGTGTACGAATATTCTCCAATTCAGAATCCTGCATCACAGAAAAAAGAAATTACGAGTTAGCAGCTTATAACCAGAAAACGCAGTCCTCTGTATTGAGTAAGATGCCAGTATGCCACATTTTTCCTTGATCTACTAAAAGAATGAAGAAGGATGTAAGCCACTATATAATTCAAGAAGTTTTCAACTTCCTAAAAATGCCCGATCCATCACCTGTTCTTGAAGTGATTCTCTCAGCTGAGTCACGAGCGCCACTCTATTTGCTTGAACTGATTTAAGCTTCTCAATACACTCTTTCAATATAGTTTCTTCCTCCTCCAATTCTTTAGCTAAAGTTTTTCGTTTCGGGTCCTTCACTGAAGAGTGGATCATCAAGTTAAGCTTTACTCATTACAAGGAACGCACCATGCGCTAAATGTGCTATTAAATAAATCATATGTGTCGAACAAAACACGGATTCGTATTCTCTGAATTAGATATCAGCCAAATATAGACTTTACCTTGAGTACAGGCTATCTCAATATCATGGTCCATCTTCCTCACACGATTAACTGCAGACTTGCACCTGTTCATTTCTGATTCTTCGGCGGGATGTTCATTATGTACTAGATGAAAAGCTGACACAATTTTCTCTGCTGGGCCACCAATGGATAATTTCTGAATCAATTATCATGAATTACATTGTGAGTCGGATGAGTTCATGAGTAGGATTTCCAAGGAACAGAAAGCCAGTATGTAAAATCAAAGGAGAACATCATATATTTGCCGTCCAAGTTCCAGGGTTTGCCACATTAACATAAAGGGTTCCCAGAGACCTAAAAAGCAGGATTACAAGTCCGTTTCCAAAGGCTTATCAGCTCACTCAAATGATTTGCTAGAAGAGTCCACATGAAACTTGTAAAACAAAACAATTCTATGACCTTACCGTCCTTATTGAACGTGAATCCCTTCTCACAATCTTGACAGTCCGTGCTCGCTTCTTGCTGAACTCCAGAGGTGGTGGAGTCTCATCGCTGAGCATTATCTCCTTCAAGTTTTGTGCCCTGGATCCAAAAACTCTTCGTTCTTCCCATATTTTAACCTACAGAAGTACATATTACACCTCGGAACATGGTGACAGATAAAAGAAACTGTAGGCAACTTAACCTCAATTGATGACTCGAGCACTAATAGCTAGAGAAGTAAGAGAAAAATAGGCCTGCTAGAATATAGAGGTACAAAAGACAACAGAATGCATACCAATCTGGAGATAACCTTCTTTCCCTGATCATCATCTATGTTATTGACATCTTTGAGAGCTGCAGGAAGAACCTTCCAGAACTCAGTAACAAATTCATTGCCTTTGCGTTTGCTGTTCTGCAGTATATCATTGGCAAGATATAAAAGGGGGACTTTCTGGGCCATCTGTGATCTATGGAACTGTTCTTTCCATGTCGTTACAACCACTTCTGCCTTGCTCCGGTGAAAAATACACCAGTGTGACAAAGCTATATTTAGATTTAAGGTGAAGTGTATTCTGAATATTATGAACACCAGCAGACAGAAGCTACTGATAAACAACAACAATCTTTCAACAGTATTGTATGATTAAGAACTTCCAGTACGATATAAGCTAAGAAAAATATTACTAGCAGACTTCAAGCAATTATCATTTATATGTAACACAAATGATCATTTAAGTGAACCAGACAATAGACATATGCCACATCAAACATTATCTGGTGAACATGCAGATACACAACTGACAGAATTCACGAGAATGAGAATGCACGCAATTCACTAGTTACGTTGTCATCTTAAGCCAAAATAAGGGACAGCCATCTAGACAGAAACAACAGACATTAAAATTTAAGATCAGGGCCTGGGAGAAATGGTTGTGTAGATAACAGAAAGATGAGGCCAAATGAAACCAGTCAACTTTTCAGTGCTTTAAACAAGCTTTACAGCAGCTTCACTATGTTGAACGATAAAAGCAGAGTATTTACATGACCATGCCCGACGAGTCAACAAGCAGTATCACACATGCAAAAGAAAGAAAAAGGAGAGTCATAGAAAGAAAGCATGTGGCACTGAGGTCTAGTGGATAGACACCAACAACCAGCACAATTATTGCGGCGAGGTGGCAGAAAAGCTTCTGATGCACTCGCGTGTCCAAAACAATTTCAGAAAGGGCAGCTCTCATTTTAGCAAGTCCTATGATGAATCATATAGACTAAATAGCATTGAAGCACATGCCTGCCTCGTTCGAATAAATTGGTAATGTCGTGATTTACCTTATTTGGTGAAATGACCCTGTCAAACAGATCAAGCAGCATAAATCTGCCCACGCATAATATTTGTGTCTATTAAAATAGTAAGAAATTCTCCAGATATATGACGACCATAAAAGAGATTATTATCACTCACCTCCTGAAAGCCTTTAATTAGAAATCATTAACTGACGGTCTTAAGGTTAACTAACCACATGAATACTTGCTCTGAGAGAAAAAGCTTTCAAATCCAACTAACATCAACTGACACAACTTTTGACAGAGACTAAGAGAGAGGAGATACAATTCTAGATGATCCGCAACCGCCATCCCGATGAAGCTGTATGGAAGAGTTCAAATTAACAAGAAAAACTTGCTGATGACGTATGATGTAAGATCTTTTCATACCGTGAATAGGGCAAAAACTATTTAATAGTATATCTATAATAAAGTGCTTTAAAAAGTATAACCTAGTCCTTTCTCGGCCGCCACCCCAGCTTACTAAAAACCTTCCTCAAAAACCCCAGAGAAATCAACTATTGACATCAGATCCCGTCTCCTTCACTACCTCATCCACGATATTCGAGAGATATCCAAGAATTTCTACGGGCCTCACAACTAACACTCTCACAAAAGCAGAAGAAGACATGATTGTCCATAAAAGGCATGCAAGACTTACTTCTTATGAGTTGCAAACAAACATAAAAAACATGCTTAAATTACACTCATACCAAAAGAAGCACCGCAGTTATAGTAAAAAGATCATCCCCTTAACTGTTCAAAATCAGATGCGCAATAAACCATCTGAACCTACTTCACATACGAATACGTTTCCTGTTCAGCGACTGAACAAAACCCTCAACAGATAAGTCCCGGGACAAACATTGCCAGGTTGACAAGAAACAAGATCTTCTGAGGTCTAGCCACATAGTACCATGCTCCTCCTCTATCCCAAAATGGTGTCTCATCTACTGTCGCAGCCCTTCTTGTTACGTCACATCACCCAATATCAGTGAGAAATGCTCATTTCTTAATCAATGATGCGGCAAAGCAAGAAGGGCGTGAAACGATAGACGGGACACCATTAGGTACAGTTAAACCCTAGTGCACACAATACTACTACATACAGTTACCAATTACCATCCCATTACCACGGGACTGGATTATACAAAGTTTTCCAGCTACTACAAAGAGTCTACTCCCATTAGACCCTCGACTCGAATTCGAAAGGCAATTAATTGACTTACTAATTATACAGCAATAATTCAGCAGTACCACCATATATACTTACCATAAGTCAACCTCAATTATCACCTTACTAGTCCAATAAAGAATCTTTAAGGTTCATGGCAACACCAAATAACACAAATTATTGAAAAAGACACTTAAAACTAGACTAGTCACAAATTGAGTTGAAGTGCACATTTTTTTAACAATGTAGCAGAACTAACCACATTAAGCCAAAAAGCGACCACTTTAAGACGACTTTAAACCAGACGGTCTCAAACAAGACTTTCAGCACCAAATAAAGGCATAACAATAGCAAACTTTAACAAACAAATCATATAAATTAAACAAAAAAAAACATGAAATAAATAGAAGGATACTTTCAATGCATTGCTGAGTGCTGTTGAGCTTGGAGAGCTTATCAGCCAATATCTCTTCACTGAACACACTATTCATTTCAAGGGTACAACAGTAACTTCACTTCAATTCATGAATCAACTAAAAAACCTAAAACCCTCCAAAATTGAACCAACTACTCAATAGATTCCAATACCCAAAAACCTTAATTTTTCATGCAAAAACCAATCAATTCATATACATCACAACTATATACTAATCTTACACAATACCCAAATCAAAGAATCAAAGAATTGACCAATGATATTGAGAAAAGCACAAAACTTTATAAATGAAAATGTAATAAAAAAGTTGGATTGTATCAAAACACCTAGTTTTGCAACAACCCCTTTTGAAATAAGCTTGAAAATCACAATGAAACAGCAAAAAAATCAATAAAAATTGAATAAAAAATCAGTTCTTTATGCAAAATGAATGAGATTTGAAAAGGGTGGTGATTAAATAAGTGAAGAAAAGGATTAATTGAGTAAAAATAAAGGAGTGAAGTGAAGTTTGGCAAGAATAAAGCCAAATTTTAGAGTGAAAGAGAGCAGAGTGTTGCAGACCAAAGAGTTGAGTTCATAGCTGTAAAAAGAGAGCAGAGGAGACCGTTTTGGGGCGTTTTATGTGTGACTTCACTGCTTCTGTACTTTGTAAAGTTCGGCGCATTAGTGCTGATATGATTCTAGATTCAATCGCGATAATGTTGGACTAGTTTTGTTTCGCTTAGTCTTTTACGTTTGGTTTGTATGTGTGATAGGATTACAAATTAAGCGTAAAATATCTAGTGGCGCATTACTACTAGTATGATTCTAGATTCAATCGTGATAATGATGGACTAGTTTTGTTTAGATTTAATTGTTTATGTTTGGTTTGTATATGTGAGAGGATTACAGATTAAGTGTAAAATATCTCGTGAGATAGAGGGATTCGGTGAGCAATTGAGTAAGAAATTTCTTTTTGATTTGATGTATGATGAAGTTTTATAAGCTCTATGATGTAATTGTGATTAGGGTGGACTTACATGCTCTATGACGTAATTGGGATTTGTGTATTTAGGAATTGTCTCATTGGATGTGTGATGTGTTGCACATGTGTTAACAAATGAAAGATGTGATGAGAAGTTTGGTGTATGTAATCGCCATGAACGTAATAAGTTGACTGGAGTTAAGAGTGTGAAGATGTGGTAGAAATGTTTCTGGGCTCGAAAGAGGAAAGCGCCATTTTGAAATCCGATTATGTTCGAATATGGATACTCGTCATTAGTGATGATAGAGGATATGCGCGCTGTAATTTGAAAATGAAGCTGTGATTTTATTTTAGATGTACATAACTTGCTCGATCATACTAGTGCTTGTTTTTCTTGCTAGTGTTTGAGGATGCGTGATTAAATTATGAGAAATAAAACCTCTTAAACAATTTTCAACGAGTTTAATGTCAAGTCAAGTCAGCATCTTTATTTTAAAGAGTAAATATAATTTATTAACTCTTTTGCGGTTTGTAGATTGAGACAATGATTAGATAAAAGGTATGCAAATTTCAAACCTCATTCAAATTATCCTCAATTGTTGGATATGAATTAATAAAGAAGCCTATACTTATATTTGAAAAAAGCTTGCAAATAAAATGAAAAGCACCAACAAAGACAAGACATGAGACTAATATATAGGGGTTATTCACAAAAATAGTGGGAGTGATAAATAATATACAACTTATTCGTAGACTTTTAACAATGGATATTAAAAAAATTGTATAAAACCGTCTATTTTTTAGTTAAAATTGGATGATTCTAAAATGGTCAATATATGTTTAAAATGTTCACTTTGGTGATCGCATGTAATTGTAAGTTTAAACTAAAACATATCTTTTTAATTAGTTGTGTAGATATTGAATAGAAGTGAAACATTATACCCTAATTTAGAAATTAATTTTAATTAAAGGTTATTTTATCGTGAGATCTATTTCTTAAAATAGGCACTTTTAAAATCGCATCTTATGATTTAATACTTAAATTGTATTGGATTCATCTAGTATGTAAAAAGAATCATGAATAAAAGGAAAAAAATCAATTTTTTCTTGCATATGAATAACTTTTTGTTCAATGAAACTGTCCCTCCTTGAAAGGTACCATAACAACATCATAACCGCTTTATCCAAGAATAAAAATAAAGTTAATTATTCACGTAATTTAAATATTTCGACAATTCACAGTGACATAGTTTTTATTAAAACCACCTTTAATAACAAAGAAAACATCACTTTTGAGGGTAAATCGTTGGACAAGCGTATAAAACAAGTCTTAACCATGATTGTTTCAAGTTCGTGGAACAAATCCTTTGTCATTTTTTTTTTGTGTGGCCGAAGAAAATAACGGACAAAGGGAAAGATGTTGTAGGCTCATCACATAAAGCAAAAATGACATTATAAATGCATTTCTCACCTTTACAAAGAAAGCGAACTCGTTTCAAGATGTTTGGGGGGAAAAAAATTAAAATAGATACAGTAGAGGGGAATAGATAAAATATGAGAGAGAAGAATGATTGATTTTTTTTTTTTTTTGTTATTCATAGTTAAGAACTTAAGATAAGAAATTGAGCTTTGTTCTTAAAATAAAGAAAAGTAACGTGGAGTAGAGAGAGAATATGATGAAAAGTATGATGAACAAAAGATTTGTTCATTGATAAGTCCAAATTGAATAGCAATGCAAGTATTGCAATAGTTGAACAAAAATGTCATTTTATAAGAAACAGAACTCAATCCAATATGTAAATTTACTAGATACAGCCATATAGGCATTATAAATGTGAATTTGTTAGGAGTGGATTAGTTCCTTAAGGGGTTGTATCCTGCCTTTGTCAGTTTCCATTTCTGGTTTTTGCAAGTCCAATGGGAGAATTATTGGTTTTTGCAAGTCCAATGGGAGAATTATATCACTTGTTGTATGTACAACATAAGGGTAAAGTTGTCACACAAACTATTCCAACTCTTCTTCCCCCCATAAATACACATTGTAGCTCGTGGTTTGGGCGCTTTGACGAGTTTGGGTACTCTCTGGTCGTATAAGCTAATCAATAAAAGTCAACTGACATCCATTATTTTCGTGATTTTCTCTGAAGAGCAAAAGACCTAGACCAACTCATAACTCGTAAGCTAACCTTAGTCCCCGAAAACAGTAGTCATAACACATGTCACACCACAAAGTCTGCAAAATGGAGAATACTTGAGAGTTATTGCTAGCAAGTCGCAACACTGGGACTGTAGCTCACAGTACATGAAAGTCCAAGTTCATATGACAGAGCTAAGGACAATAAACATTCCACTTCCTCTTATTTACTTCATACTCGTTCCACTGGCAAAACATTGTGAGCTTAATGGCCGCGCGTATGGAAAACGGAAGAAATATGTCACTCTGCCAATGCATTAACACAGTTTACATTGAAAAGCATAAACATCTAACATAAGAAGTATGATCCAATTACATCCTAAACAATTTTACGAAAAAACAGAAAAAATTAGTTCTGAAAGGAAAGCAGGCTAGCCAAGGCAACAATCCACTACCCTAGGGTGATGGTTCATACGTGTGGGTATCACTCTCCACCCCCGACACTAAATGAAACATCATCTACCAGCAAAACCTAGCTGGATAAGTTTCTTCCTACATTCTAATACATGTTGACCCAGAAAGCTGCAAAACATAGTCCTTCCTCAACATTTACACTCTAAAAGCTTTCCCAAACGCCAAAACCAATAACCAGCCCTTGCCCTACAGCTCTAGGCTTTTACGTCGTGCTTCAAGGGTAGCAGAGACTTGCTCATCAGACAACGGCAAATAGTAGATCCTAGGTGTTGCCTTAGTTTTCCTAAATAGATCATCCAAAGTCACTATAGGAGCATCTACTTTCTCGGGCGGTGGAGGAGGGGGTGGAAGAGCCCATTCCCTGGCTGGAGTTTGATTCGTTAAAGGAGGCGGGGGTGGGAGAGCCGGTTGCTTTGCCATTTGCTGTCTGAGACTTATTTGTCGAGGCGAAGGCTGTGGCAGAGTAGGAGGTTCAGGCGCCTTAACAGGGGCAGAATTAACAGGTGCTGCTGAAGGTTGAGGTGGTGGCTCCAAACGCAATTTCACTTCTTCGGGGTCAACAAACTCAGCCAAAAGCTGGCGCCCACCATTCGGGGGCCACTGTAAGTTGTAGACAGCGTTCCTAGTCTCCACAGCTTCTTCCACGGAAGAGTACTGCACGAAATAAAAAATTTAGATGCAGCCATTACCGATAGCAGCTGAACAACTGCCTAACAGGCCCAAAAATGTTTACTGAAAATTTAGCGAAAAGAAAGAACACAAGGGCTCACAGTAACATAGCAATGTGTTTTGATGTGGTCCATCCAGAAACTAGTGACACTCCCAGTTTTGCCTAAAAGCTCCTGAACAGCTTTGAGGGTGAAAGGACGCAAGAAACGATCAATCCTCAGGGAACTCGTTGGAGTTTTTGAAGAAGGTGGGACTGCAAAAACATTAACTCCACAACTTAAGCAATAAAGGTCAGGGAAAGCTTAAAAAAGGTAAATTAAGCCATAGATATCAGAAAGTTACCTTCACGCTCCTTGGGAGTGTCATTAGCACCAACAGAATCAGAAATGGACAAGTTACGTTTCAAAGCAGCAGTTTGTGGCACATCCTTGGCTACAGCTGGAGGAGGGACATTTGAGTTTTGAAGCTCCACCACATTGTTACTCTCAGACTTCCATCGGCGCTGCCTCTTTGAAGGCTCATTGTTCAAAACTACATGATCTGTAAACAAGAAGATACATTCAGATGACAAACAAAACCTGAAACAATCATAATTTAGCCACAGGTTTACATCACAAGGTAATCAAGTAAACTAATCGATTAAGTTTAAAATAGTCAAGAAGTGACATGCTCACAAATCTACCACAACAATCCCCCAGAAAATTGTGAGCTTTTAAACACAAAGTAAGTGGTATGTTATTCCCACAATCTCCTCTCCTCAAGTGCATGCCAAGTGAGGATGAAAGAAAGGACCAAGCTATTGTGCTGCACAAAGTAACTCCCTCTTTTCTCTCTTTCAGTGATCTTCTCCAGAATATTTGTCTCCACTCAGCATCTTTAGAATATAAGACATCCATTACTGCATGAACCCTACAAATGTTCGTGCGAAAACTTCGGGGGGGGGGGGGGGGGGAGGCCTNNGGGGGGGGGGGAAGTCCTATGAAAAAATCTGCCAAAATATAATCCCCTCCAACCAGAAAAGTGCAGATCTGCCACTCACCTTTCATGTGATACATGCCAGAAGAAAACTAGACAGGAATAATCAAAACAAAGATGGAAACATTCTAATGTATTGTTTTTTTTTTTAAAGTGCCATCAGACCTAGCTTCTAGAATAGTAAAATAAAACTACCACTTTGAAGCCATACTCTTATCTCCAAACTCCTTTATGAAAGGCAATAAAAATAGCATAAAGAGGAAGCCAACTCCCCATTGATGTTTTCCTTTATTTATCCTCTGATCTCCTTTCTACTTCTTGGAATGCTTCACCAAGTCTACATAAAACCCAGAAAACATACTAAACACTCTGCCTGTTTAGTTTATAGTGCTCTTCTTCATCTTAATAATATTTAACTACAGACAAATGTAACTTGTGAATTGTGCCTGTATCTAATGGATGACAAAAACCATTACAGGCACAGCTACAGTCATAGTAATTACTACGTTCATGACCACATCATAAATGTAAGCTCCAAGCCTGTCTATCAGTGTCTTTCTTCTCTTCTTTCCTGCATTTTTATTTTCTGTCAGGATGTCATCTCCTCATTTTACTTATTTCTTGACTGATCAGTAGGTTCCTAAAATGTAGTAAATTACAGACAAGTTCCACAAGTCCCCAAAGGTTGAGCGAAGTTCACGGGACATTTTCAAGAGCTTCATAAAATTCAGATATTAAAGGAAAATCAATATTATCCATTCAATCTCAGAGTTCTCAACTATTCAGTGAAGTTCCCAAATAATAATAATAATAAAGAATAAAGAAAAAAAGCGATCCTTCATCTTTTACTGGACCAAACCTATTTCTCAAGTGCTTTCAACTGGTTTCACTCCATTTTACTTTCTTCAATCCCACCAACGATCTGCCTTTTAATCCATGAGAAAGACGAGGAGGGAGCTTCAAGAAAATGATGGGACCTTACAAGGGGTCTGTGAAACAAACAAGGGTGACTAGACCTTAAAAAGCATGACCACATTCAGTAACCAGGCAAAACAAATAAATGTGTCTAAGATGACAGGCATTTCTTCCCATCTTCCCACAGTCCATCAGGAAACTTCAAGAGTTTTAAGTTGGCATTATCTTTTCCGATTGCAACACACCTAAGTCTTAAGAATACATACCTAAGCATAGGAATGCAATCTAGACAGCACATGGGTGAAGAAGAAAAAAAATACCAAAAAGCCTCACGAAAGTACATATTCCAAATGCAGCTCCTAACAGACTTGCAATCAAGGAGGTTGGGCTGCGCTACCTAATGACTGCTGAACTGCCTATACAATCTCTATGAGTTTTTAACTGGCATTGGTTGCCATACGCACAAATTCAAAGCCACAAGGAACCATACTGACCAACTCCGTCCATGTAGTTTAGGTAAGAGTTACCCTGTAGCAAAGCTGTGGACATGCTTCTCTCAGTACTTTCACAAACTAAACTGCTGCATGCACGCAGATCTTGTACCTCCAATATAAGTCTCAATTAATAAACTCAAATGTGTGAAATAAATAAAGATGTGAGTAAATGGGGATTTGAAGCCATATCTATAGAAGTGCTTTGTCAGCAAAAATTTCGCCAATACTCCAAGAGTCCAAGTATTCAACTTATAGCTACATACTAACAGCCCAAAATCCAGGGAGGAAGGAACTTACAAATATATATCAAACTTATCACCAAGTTCAAACTTAACTATGTATAACAAATTAACAATAGCAAATACGAAAAAAGTATGTTATGCCTACAATAAACTAGAAAGAGGAGATCAACAAAAAACGCTCCAACTTCGAGCAGAGCTAAACATACAACAGTTTATGAAAAATACTAACCAGCAGCACAGCTAGTCGTAAATGGACCAAACAAAGATAGAGACAATACCTACAATTTGAAATATAATGAAGAAAGACAAGGGGAAGCATCGTAGAAAGTCTCACCTGAAAGCCTTCTCTTGTCAAATGAGGTAGGAACAACGTCATTGTTCTCAGCATGGATACCTTGCTTTTCTACGGGTAAATCAGTATCCATGTCTGCAACAGGACTTTCTTCCTTAAGAGGTGTGACCTCACTTTTCTCTAACTTTTCTCCACCTTCTTCAGAGTTATAATTTGAATCAATTTGCTTACTCTCAGAAGCATCCTCCTCCATGGAATCATCGCCTGAACTTCGATCTAAATTTAATTTTTCAGAAGAACCCAAGTCTGCACTATAATTTTTGTGGCTCAAATCCGCGTTTGCAAGAATGTTATCTGTCTCCTCAACAGAAACCTTGTTATCATGATGTGGCTCGTCAACATCCCTAGGATGTGATTTGCCAGCGTCAGGGACAAAAGCGCTTGATGATGGTTGCACCATCTCAGGCTTAACATCAGATTCTAATTTAACATTATCAGGAATTATGTTATCCTTTAGGTCATTCTTTTCAATAATAGAGACAGAATCAGCAGAAATAGAATTATTATTAGTAGTAGATTTTACGGGAAACCCTAAGCTAGTGCTGACCTCAGATACCTGATTGTTTGGATCAAAAGAGTCGTGCTTCTTCACATCCTCATCATGTGGTGGCTTTACATCCTCAGAATGCGGCTGCACTCCTGACTCCTCATTGTCCCCTTGCATTATACCATATTGTAACCCCTCAGTACCCACTGCGATTTCAGTTGACAAACCCTCACTAACTTTATCACCCGTGACCACATGAGGTACATCTGTTGGAACTAACCCACTCACTGCAAATTCAGTTGCCAAACTCTCGCCAACTCTGACATTCTCATCCACAGGAGCTACATCCGGTGCAGCGGGATCACTGACTAAACCCGGCTCTTGCTGCAGAGCTACATCCGTTGCAGTGGGATCACTGACTAAACCCGACTCTTGATGCGGAGCTACTACCGTTGCAACGGGATCACTGACTAAACTTGACTCTTGCTGCGGAGCAACATCCGTTGCAGCGGGATCCCTGACAAACCCCAACTCTTGCTGCGCACTCTCACTAATCTTACTACCCACATCAGCATAACCCACATTTTCCACGAAATTCCCAGGAGCGAATCCCCCAGGACCATCTTGTTCCATAACAATCTGCTCGGACACAGGCACCGAATCCTCAATCACTACATTTCCAAAAACCCGGTCTTGCGCCACAGCATTCTGCGCCACAGGGACTTGACTTACAACATTATCACCCGGTTGAGGTTCCGCGACACCATTGCCATCCTCTTCCTTCATTTCTCTACGAAGAGCATCGTCCAAGCGCCTAACAAGGTCATCCTTCAAACCCCGGGTGGTCAACTTACGCCTCTTGAGCTCTTCCTTGAGTTCCGTCACTTTCCACTGGTCAATCGGACGGTTGTCTAGTACCGGGTATTGCGACGACGTCGGGGTCTTCATTCTCAAATCCCCTAACTACCAATTAATAACCTTCACAAAACAAAAAAAATAATGAACCCAAATTAAACCTCCAAAATAAAAATAAAAATAATAATAGATGCCATGTAAACCCTAACAAACTTCAAAAAAACACAAAAAAAAATAAAATTTAAAAATAATCCTTCAAGATACTAGTAATTTGGACATGCAAACCCTAAAATTCCGATTAACAAAGTAAAACCCTAAATCAAGATTATCATAAACATGGGTACAATGCAGACATGAGAAATAATATGAAACCCTAATTAAAGAGCGACCAATCAATAAATAACAACAAATTCAAGAAAAAGACATAAAAATGAAATTAGGGTTATGATAAATTAATGCGAGAAATAAAGGGTAAGATGGATTAAATGATAAAAATGGAATATAAAACCCTAGCTAGGGTGTTTGCGAGCGTAAGGAGATGTACCGGAGAGAAAATGGGGCGGTGGGACGGTGGTTGATGACGTGTGCGGTGGTTGTGCGGTGGTTGTGCGGCGGTGGTACGGTGGCGAGTAGGTGGGAGGGGGGGGGGATATCGAGATGGGGGGTGAAGAGAGGACGGCCACTACTTGAGTGCTACTTGGTTCTACACGAACACAATTTGTGTCATTTTTTTGGATAGCTGGAAAATGTAGGGTTTTCTTTTTTTTAAGGTTTTTTTTTTTTACTATCCCCAAAAAAATAAAAGGGTAAAAAAATAAAAGATTTTTATATTATCTTGGTTTTTACTCTCTTATGTTTGGAAAAGGAAAAATGTTTTTATGAAATAATGTTTTTATTTTTCAAAAGTAATGTTGCTTTGAAATGTGTGTTATTGTCTTTGGAAAATAAAGATGTAAGTTTTTGATGCGTATTACCGAGAGATAATCTTGTATATGACCAACTGAAAAAAATTGATAGATGGGTAACCCGACATGAAAATTGGAAGGGTTGGGTTCAGGTTGAGATTTTTTGACATGTTTATACTTGACATGGCACGTCATAATAAGACTCGTCTACTAGTTTTACGGGTTATTGTCAGTTGAACTAATACTACTTAAATATGGAGTTTGGTGGGTTGAAAGAAGTTTTGGATGAGAATGGGGGTTTTGATGCTAGTAAGTGGATTTGGGAAATGGTTGAAGTACTATGATGAGTAGTTGCATGACAAAGTGTTTGTGTTGGGATTTGGGCGCTTCGATGAGGAATCAAGTAATGTGATTGATGTTGCTGAATGGTAATTGGTCATTAGTTTGTATTATGACGTGTAAGGAGTTGATGGGGGGGGGGCTTGTGAGGGTTGTGCCAAAGACGAACAAATGCCACTTTCCTCCGATATGAAGTAGTGATGTGCAAATCCAATGGGGTTGGAAATGTGAATTGTGTGACGGATAGACAGTAGGAACTTATCTTGAGCTATATATATACATGATCAACAACACAGGGACCTATTGGCGTTGGAAGTGAAGATAACGCTTCCAAAATGGTTATCAACGCATTGCTAATGAGCTTGTATTTGAGGTGATCGACTCTATATTATCAATATGATTAGCTCAAATGTAACACTCCATGTGATATAAGTCCCATATCGGGAAACTCA
Source organism: Corrigiola litoralis (assembly GCA_901111285.1). Lineage (NCBI taxonomy): Eukaryota > Viridiplantae > Streptophyta > Magnoliopsida > Caryophyllales > Caryophyllaceae > Corrigiola > Corrigiola litoralis. Next base: position 55,250 of record CAAKMY010114352.1, on the reverse strand, counting down.
TAGTGGTGTGATAGACCATGCCATAATAGCAATATACTTTGTTTTGGCTTGAGTGGAAATTATATGGGAGGATTTGTGTTACAAAGGTGTTAGGCGAATTTGTAGGTTCTCTTTTTAGTGAAAGTATAATTTATCTTGTTATGTCGAACATCATTAAAGGGGGGTGATAATACTTCCATGTCCAAAAAACGGTGAATGAGGTGACAAAAAAGGTGTATATGATGTTCATGTATGAGCACGCAAGCTTGATGCGAAAGTTTAACCCAACGCGTTTATGATGACTTTCAATCACATGAGTATAAGGAAGAAGGCCTTTAATGATGACATCGAATGGAAGCTCTTTGGGGTGGGGAGTGGGTGGTAAGTACAAATGTGCAAATGATTGGAGTTTGTGCAATGGTGTCACATGTTTCATATAGTTTTTTTTTGGTACGAACACATATTTCATATAGTAGATGAAGCACTTTCAAATATAATATGTTAAAAGTTAATATAGATGTCGTGTTTGAGTCCTAAACATTGTGAAAAATATGGTTGGAAGTAAGAGAATTAGAGGAGGCTTATAATTTATTAAAAGCATAAGCTTATATTGCTTTTACAAGGCATTGAGGTGGTGATGGATTGTAGAATAAGGGAAATAGTTGAGAATACATGTGTTGATTGTATTGTTAAGAGGATATTGGCTGGTGCTTTTATACACCTATATTTTTTTTTGTACAAATATGATTGTCTATGTCTCAACTAAAAGTGGTTTGAGCAGGAGTAAAACATGTCTTTAGGTTAATTAGATTTCTCCCTTAAAAATGGAGTCCCTTATATGACTGGTTGTGTTCCATGTGAATGAAATTTGAAAAAATGAGGCCCGTTCTCACCTATAAAAGTCGAAAACTACTATCTATAGTAAACATTTGCGGATTTTATTAAAAAATTAAGGTGATTGTTGAACATATGTATTCAGTTTTTCCATGTACATGTTATCTGGTTGCATATCGAGGATAAAAAAAAATATATTTGTTTGTTTTTCGTGCAACCAAACAACTCGCTCACGTTCCACTCTTTCGGAATTAACACCACTCATATCATATGATGCCACGAACATAAAACTTTTAGTTGATATTCTACCACCGATTGTTAATCAACTGATGTTCTAAAAACCAAATCTTATTGGCACCAAATATTAGATAGTTATACTCAACTTTCATTATTTAAAATTATTAAAAAAGAGTCACAATGATTTTTTTTTTTTCACTTCAATTAATAATCATGCAAACTAGTATTTGACTTGTATGATGCACAATCATGTTATTGTTGGTGGCGCTCTATATGTCGTGCTACCGGCATTGCAACGCCTTTTTAATAGATTTTTTTTGAAATATTTTAATAGATTTATTATAGATAGATAGATTATAGATAGATAGGTATCACATACACTTAACAATAAAAAAAAAAAGAAAAAGAAAAAGACAAGCACTGTGTAGTTGTAGTTGTGTCTAGAAAAAAAGTAGAGGAGCATAAAAAAACGAGCCGAAAAAAAACCGGACCATTTTCCACTTCCGACACCACTACCCGGGTGGTCCACTCTCCCCTACCACCATCAAACCACCGACCGCGCCGCCGTGGGAAAAGCCAAAGTGGGTCCCACTTTTACAATGTTGCGGAGGTACTCATCATCTCCTACCCCCTCATTCTTTTCAATTATCCTGCAAATTAATTAACTTTGTATTGCTTATCTCTATGTACTTCTTGCAAGGTTGGTTCTTTCGCATCGCAGCTTGTACTCTACCAGATTCCCAAGGCAGGGTCCCACTACTCAGGCATGTCCTTTTATTTCTTACACTATACTTATTACAGTTGATGAATCAATTGAATTTGTAACTTTAAGTGGGACATTGCTGTTTTCATTTATATGCCGCAGCTAGTCTTGGAAGAGACCGTCTACTTTTATTACAAAAGTAGACCAAGCCATGCTGGCCCAATCAAGACTTATATATCTACAACACAATTTGGGCTTGTAATAAAATTTAGCTTGTAAGAGGTGGTAGTAGACGGTCTTTTCTGATAATTTGTGTATATGCCAGGTACTGACGTTGCTGATTGTTGCGTTTAACTTATAATGTAATGCTGTTTTTTTTTTTTTTGGTTGGTATGAGCTTAATTAATCAATAGCTTAGGTATGAGGCTCCTTAGAGCAAATTTTACTAGATTAGGATTACAGAAAGTTTTGGGAGAGACCGTTTTTTTTTTTTTTTTTTTTTTTTTTTCGCAAAAGTAGACGGAGCCATGCTGACCAACAAAGGGATATGTAATTCTGATTTGACTTGGGCTTTTAGGAAGCTTGAATTGATTTAGCTTTCATAGTAGCTATGGGCATTTGAATTAACCATTTTGTTTGTTGTAACAAAAAGCTGGCATGTCAGTGCCATTTGTCATATCTGTAAAATACATCTAATCAGGAAGTGGTTGACTTGTTGAAGAAATGTCTACTCTTGTCATGCTAAATAGTTGTCTATGTCGTCATTTCCTCTGGATATTAGAACTTCTTCGTCAACTGAATTCTCGACATATTATCTTTCCCGGCCCTTAAGCAGATATACTCACCTGTACGTGCTCGGAGGGAGTTCTCCTCTGTGCCTCCAGGTCCTGGTTCGACAGGCAAGCCATCCGAGTCAGGGAACCAATTTTCTAAAGTTCTTGTTGGGAGTGTCGCCGTTGGTCCTTGTTTCTTTGCAGCTTATTCAGGAGGCTATCTCGATGATGTCTTGGGCAAAAAGCAGAAGACTTCTACCGACCCATTGAAGGATTTTTCTGACGACACAAGTACTGAGAAGTTGCCAAAAGATGATGGTACCTTATACAATTCCCAAAATATTAAGGAGCAGATACCTGCACATACTGGTGAAGGCTCAGAAGTTCCCGATTCTGATATTAAGGATGCCAAGGAATCAAGTGAAAGGCAGTCTGCTGTGGAATCTGTTGGAGATTCTGGCGATCTGAAACCCAAAGAAGAAGATATATATGCCAAGGAGGAAGAGTTGCCAAAATTATCTGATGGTTTACACGCAGACAAAGAGGGCTTGCCTGTAATCTCTTCTAAGGAGGAAACGTCTAAGTATGAAAATGCTTCTCAAAAAACAGTTGAAGTGAATGCAGCCGTGAAAAGTTCAGAAGAACAAGCTGGACTTGAGCTGAATGAAGATCTACCCGCAGTTACTGATGCTGGTGTAGTTTTCCAAGGAAATAACATGACTGCGGATGTACGTGAGGAGCTCAAATCTCAAAATGACCCTAAGGTACATTTTTGATTCTGATCTAGTCTTCACATTTTGTGCTTGGAAAAATCTGTTTCCGCAGGAACCTCTCTAAGTTGTCAATGTTTTATACAGTTAGACTCGAAAGTCTTGCGTCATATTAGTTCACCTGTATCTATGTACACTTCTTCTCTTAATCCCTTCCCGTTTAAAGGTGTGTTTTTTTGTTGAAATTGCTGTGGAGAAAAGGACGGGAGCAATGCTAGGCTGGAAATATTGGCATTCTCCAATTAGGACAAGTTAATGCTAGAACTACCTCTCAGAAGTTAGAACATTGCAAATTACAAAGAATCTCTTTTTATTTTTTATTTTTAGTTTTGTGTTCACTTTATATTTTGTTCTTTCCTGGAGTTCATAGACCTATAGTCGCGACTCATTTATTGCCAGCTATTCCGTTTTGTTTTTTTAGTCATTCTAGAAACACAAGGATTTCATGATACCTAAGTCAGATGTTGAATGGGCACTTTGCAGGATATGCCAGATAATGAACATGAAACGTCAACACCCCTTTTGGACACTTATAATTTGAGAGAAGAGGTTGATGCAAGAGCTTCGACCTCAAGTAATCATACAGACAATCATCCTTCAACCAAGAAAGAGGTAAATATGTGGAACACATCTTCTGTTCTTTCACCCCCTTAATTTTTTATATGCTTTACATGGCCAACATCACCTATTTTCAGTGTCGTATATGTAATTTCTTGAAATTTCATGATTCAAGACTTCACTTGTTGCATCTGAGGATCCAAGTGATGCTTATGTATCTAAGGATGGAAAGCTGATATTGGATTTCATCCAAGCCATCCATGCTGCTGAGCAACGACAAGCCGAGTTGGATGCGCGTGTTCTTACTGAAGAAAAGAGGATTATGAAGGTGACAACTGTCTCTTAAACACTTAAACACAAATTTTTCCTATTTCAAATGGAAGCGACATTTTATGTACACATTGTTTGTTTCATTCAAATGATGTAAGTGATCATTGTTTGTCTTTTGGTTGTGGTAATGGCGTGTGAATGATTGCTACATGATCTCCTAATTGTGGTTTTCAACTTTCATGTATAATACAGGAGAGGTATGAAAAAGAGCTCAAGGATGCAAGGGCTAGGGAACTTATGTACGCTGAAGAAGCAGCCATGTTGGAAAAGGTTGTTGGATCTGCATCCTAATCTAATTTTCTTTTTTTCTTGATAAGAAAGTATTTTTTTCATAGGAAAAAAAAAGAGAGATGAAGAGGCATTATAAGACATGTAGTCCAAAGCTCCACTACTACATTTACAAGTGGGTCCAATCCTGGGGGTGATAGTAATTCAAATTCCCTTAAAAGCACCTGCAGCTGTAGGCGAAAGACAAAGCTAGTAACCCAAAGGGTGAATGTCTATCCTACTTCTGAGACTCTAGCTTACAACAGGCCAAGAACAATATGCAATGTCTAAAGTAGGCTCTTTGCTATTTGTCATAAACCTTTATACTCTCTACTCTTGGCTTTTGGTATATAATATGAGTCCATGTATCCGAAACATGTTGGTATTTGAGGATTAGAAACGGGGGTTTTCCTGGAAGTTTTTGTGCTTCCGGGTTCCTGTCTGCCTGATTTGTGAACTATAATATGAGACTAGGCCAATTTTCAGCATCCGGATATTTCAAATGCTGGAGATGTAGAGTTTGTATTCCTCAACAATCCAACCGGTGGTACAATTTGACATAGGGTGTCCTACCGAATTCGATTGTAAATATGAACAGTCCTTGAGGAAGGGCATGTTATTCCTTTTTCGATGATTCGACAAACTAGGTTGATTACGGCTGCTCTTCTTGAAGGCCTACTTTAGCTGTTTTGTTTCTTTTTATTGTAAAATGACATCTGTCTCAATCTTGCTCATCAGCCTGTATTTCGGATGCCTTCATGCTGTAAGCTGAGTATTGAACCGAAAAGACCCCCTTTTTTTTCAGATCACCTGCTCCAGATTAGAGAAAGTTATGCATAGCTGTCAAATTTGGGTGATTTGGAAACTGTTTAGTTCTGTGATTTCGGATGCCTTCATGCTGTTAGTCGTGTAGTTCACATATATTTGAGCAATTGGACTTATGAGGCTATCAAATATTCGGATTGTCATTAGTGTTGAGCCTCTCAAAAGAAGCAACCCATTCAAAAGCCTTTCAATCCTAATCTGTTTCTTTTTTTTTTTTTTTCTCATTTTTCGTTCTCTCTGATACAAACAAATAATCATTTTTTGCACTTCAATTTTTTTCTTCTGAAAGTTGTCTGCTTGATACATGCAGATTGACTAACATGTCATGGATATTTACCTTTGCTTCCTCATGAGCTTATAACTTCCCGTTGTTTTTTGTACATGTTCTTGACAGTCTGTTGACAGTACAAACATTTTCTAAGGTTCACTAGCCAGTAAAGACCTTTGCATTTATAACAATCGCTCTTTTCATTGTGTGTTGCTACCTGCCAATGTTTATAACCTCTGTGCATTCGTTGGCTGAATGCTTTTACAGTTCACTTAATTAGATTTTTGCCTGTTTTCTTATTTCGTCCAATGCTTGAGGTTTACAATGTTTGGCAAACTGCTGTTGTTTCATCTTTCTTTCAAGTTTATCCTTTATTATTTTCTGTCTTAAAAGGGGTGTTCTTAAGGTTTAGGTCTATTTTTTATCCTGTACCTTTCCCTTGCTCGGTTACATTGATGGTCTGGTTGTTCCATCTCAGACTAAACAAGGGTGGGTTTGGGTAAGAGCTTCTGTTTGAAAATATTGGCAACTTAAGCGCATTCTCAGCTGCATAATGCTGGCTAGTTAAAGAAGAAATTTTGTATTCATATTCTATAGTGCTTATGATATTGTAGACCTTGTGGTGGATGATCTTACTCTGAAGGTTACTTCACTTGTAGGAGGTAAAGAAAGAAAGAGCTAAAGCCGATGCAGCTCTCAAGTCTCTTCAAGAAAGGTCTGAAGAGAGGTTAAAGATGGCACTCGAAGAAAAGGTGAGACAGCAGCCCTATGTTTTGGCATTTCATCCTGGACTGTGGATAGCACTTTATTAATATCTTGGTCTAGATGCTTATATTCTATGTTCCAGGAAAGAGAAGCTGAGTCAAAACTTACAGAACGCGAGGATTTTGCCAAGGCTGAATTAGCTGCATCTATTGCAAGAGAGAAGGCGGCACAGATTGAGAGGATGACTGAAGCAAATCTTAACGTATGTAATCATCTATCAAATTTTACATATTGATACTGTAGTCTATCAGTCTATGACTTGGCTTCTTCGTCTTGTCAACTCATAAAGAATTTTTTCTACATATGTCCACTTTTGCTTGTGATGGGGCTATCATGCTGTTGGTGTCATCTACTTCCTTTAACGGTTATCATTTTTCTGCCGCTAAGGTTTCTTTTCTTTTTACTCATTTTTAATCTAGGGCCTTACTTTTGCAGATAAATGCCTTGTGCATGGCTTTCTATGCACGATCAGAGGAAGCCCGTCAGACTCACTCTATTCACAAGCTTGCTCTGGTATTCGACCCTTGTTTCCTTTGGTTCTTACACACCTGCTTTCTCTGTTGGTACCGGAGGAAACAAGTTCAAAATGTTATTTTCCCCACAAAAATGACTTGCTTCTGTAAATCATGACACAATTCTGGTGTATCCAGGGTGCCCTTGCATTAGAAGATGCTCTGTCAAACGGCCTGCCTGTTCAGGCAGAATTGGATGCACTTCATGTACATATCGAGGGTGTTGATAAGGATTCGTTACTGGAGTTGGCTGTATCATCTCTTCCTGAAGATGTTCGATTTCATGGTACAGACAGTATATTACAATTAAATCAGAAGGCAAGTTTTATATAGTGTTACCTGCGAAAGTCTTTTGGTGATCTAATCGGTGCATTTCATGTCGTGTAACCGTAGAGTTTTGATATGTCCAACGAATATATAGTCTGCATCTAAAAGTTTTTGTTTATTGTCGAGTCCTGTGGGGCATGAGCATAGATACAACTTTTGTCTGCGAAGTTCACTATCTTACCTGCAGCAAGTTAATAGTCAAGCTGATCCTGACTGTACAGGGGAACCATTTGCTTTGATGAATCATTTAGATTTTAGATATAATGATTTACCTGTTTAAATGATCACAGTTTCTGAGTGCCGTGGTTGGTTGATGATGTTATGCTGTTCGTTGAAGCTCAAATTGTGTGTTTTGATGTTTTCCAAATCGCCCCCCTCCTCCCTTTTCCAAAAGATTTAAGCTGTCCTGATAATAATATTATTTTCTATAGAATGTCTATTGTTCAAAGTGCCGTATTTTATCTTTTGATCAACTATCTTGCTAGAAATTCCTACTCCCCTCCTCTTCTTGTTGGATTCTTGTTCTTTTCTGATTGTCTTTCTCTTGGATATATCTACAGTTTGATACATTAAAAGGGACTTTGCGTCACTTCAGCTTAATACCCCCTGAGGGCGGTGGTATTTTGGTACACTCCTTAGCCCGTATGGCATCCTTTCTGAAGGTATGCACCTTTTAAATATAAGCTTCCCTCCCTTTGAATAATGCAATATAATTTTGCTAATTATGTTTTTTCTCTTGTTCGACCTTGAGAAGAAGGTTCCAATCTCTATCTAACTTGTATTATCAAACTCTAGGTCAAAGAAACTGATCAGTCTGGTGATGGCATTGAATCTGTGATCAATAAAGTTGAGAGCTTGTTAGCCCAAGGGAAGCTTGCGGAAGCAGCTGATGTTCTTGAGGATGGTGTTAAAGGTAGCAAAGCCACTGAAGTGGTTGGTGATTGGTCGAGGAGAGCCAGAAATAGAGCCATCACAGAGCAAGCTCTAGTCCTCCTTCAGTCTTATGCTACTTCAATGAGCCTTACTTAAAGTCTCAAGCAGTTCTTCTACATACAGCAATACTTGTCTCTAATGCTGTTCCCCTGTTTTTGAACCGTTCGGGGAATGTTGAATCATTTGCGGAAGCAGCTCTATTGAAAGCACCCAAATCTGCTTGGAAGTTTTCATTAGTTGTTTCTTTCATTTACTGAGAAATCAACACACCAAAAATACAATAAAAAGAATTTTGACAGACTGTACAATACACAACCATCATTGTAGGGATGGAAGAGTTCCTGAATCATGCAGATTGATGCTTGGATATTGACAGTACCATTAGGTCTGTGCTGTTGTTGCTAGTGTGACTTGGAGAAGGGGAAAGAAATTGGTTATTTGTAATTGAATGGTTTCCCTGTGATCATGACATATTATCAGCTGTCTTTTACATTTTGGTGGTTTTCTTCTAAATTCTTCTAAACATTGTAGGCTGAGAGAAAGTTGCCTTATGTTTGTCATGTAGGCTGAGAGGATGTGGCTCTAATCCTCTGGATAACCTGTAACATCAATACACAGCTGAATAGCATAAGAAAGATCTAGTGACTTGCGTAGTTGCATATATGAAAGCCAGTTTCCTTGGTGCTGACTGCTGAGCAGTGTTACTGAAATTGGTAGCTCGTCTCCTGAGTAGGTAGTTGGTCCTTGTAAACTTTAGTAGTAGTTCGGACATTAAAAGTTGATGATGGTACACGCAAGAGCAGATTGGCAAATTATCAGGTGTATCCTAGGGCATGTGTTTGTATTAAACTTTCTGGTATTTTTTAATGTTTTCATGTACGTTTCTTAAAAATTATATACTTTTTTAAAGATGTTAAATATACAGATTTTTAAAGAAAATATGCAAAGTATAGAAAATATAAGAAAAACGACAAAAGATATACGTGAAAGCACATATTCTGTGAACATGGTATACATTATGGTCTGGAGTGGGCAAAACACCCTCACATAGCCACATGGTGTATCTATATATCTTAGTTTTGGGTGGCTAGTTATATTGAAAGTTTATGAAACATGTTGAATCATTTCTTTACTGTATGTTGCATGGCTGATTAATAAACAAAGCTCAATCATTACTCGCCGAAGGAGCATGATTACCATGTGAAGCAGTACAGTTGCCAACTTTAGCCTGTCTGGAGCATAATCTCACTTGATTTACCTGTCAAGTGGCAGTGACTAGTGCGACAAAGCAATATTGTTGGAAACGCAGGTCTTTGGTTTGCTCGTGGTACTAGTCGTCAGCTGGTTGGCAATCAACTTAATTACAGAGTTGGATTAGTGTTTTTCTTAACTGTCTGAGTCAGTCTCCCATATGAACCAGATCTTGAGTGTGGATATTTTTTAAACAGGCTGGGAATAATGCATGGTTGACGATGCATGGAACGTTGGAACGTACGAAATCTTTTTAATTTGTATGACGTTTATCCAAAAATCAATGCAAAAAGAGAAACTTATGGGACACACTGCCCACGTCAGATTATGTTGTGATACAAAAATGTCATGGATTGTCAACATGTAGAACAAAAGCAAACAAGTGATGTATTTTCTTCTTATTCTTGTAAATTAAGTTTTGGCTCCAACCATGTCCCGGATTTAATATATTTATGTTTTAATTAAATTCGGTATCTTTTTTTTTTCCTTTCTATTTTTTCAGTGGTTTGGTGTAAGTTATTTTATTAGATTATCTGAAAGTTTAGTTTATGATATGCATAATTGCATATGAATTGCTAATTTCCCATCACCATATCAGATAATTGGACAAATGTAAATAAAATGATAAATTTACATCTATTCTACTTATGAGGTTAGGTCTGACTCTCATGTACGACTAAAATATACATATTTTTTTTCTATTTTCAAATAGTCAAATTTTATTAGAGAGAGAATGAACGAGGGATCATAAACGATGATTCAAAAACCTAACTTTAAAGGATCTATGAACAACTAGAAGAATTTAATCAATAAATCACGAAAACAATTTTTTTTAATATGATATGCCACGTGGCATGAAAATTGTTAGTTAATATGTGGCACATGGGAAATTTTCTTTTTCCATTTTAAATTTTGGTATGAGTAAATATGTCAGCAGCTTTTTTGAGTAATATTTTGGATTAAATATGTCAATCATTAATTTTTATCAGACATGACTTCACATAAAAATATGACCTTTCCAAAAAAAAAAAAAAAAAGACAAGTAAAGCTAGGAGTGAAAATGTGAAATGCAGACATTCGACTTCGAGGGGTGTCGGTGGGCATGAGGTAAGGCTTCACTGTCTCAGTGAGTGCCTCACTGTTGTCTCCTCATCATTCATCCCCTTCTACCCTTCCCATCCAATGTGTTTTTCAGCCCATGACTTCTTCTCACAAGTGTAAAATTCAAGCGCACATGTATAATATACAAAAAAAATATAATCACCCCCCAAATAACTAATAGTCCATTTTAGCTAGTACTTCTTCTTTTTGGACTTGTATATACCACAGTACTTTTTTTTTTTTGAGCATATACTAGAGTACTTAAGTCTAAAGTAATAGCAGTATATTTCAGAGCAAAAACCCATCTACTATAGGTGGGTAACTATATCAACTCAGATTCATCAAACATTTCCTCTTTTTAGAATAAAAAATAAAAAAACAAACATTTTAGACAAAAAAAGTAATAGCAGCACATTTTAACTAGTCCAAAAAAGAAAAAACAAAAACTCTCCCTCTACTTTCACTTTATCCATACCCTTTTAACTTACCCCACCCTTACAAAAAAATCTAAAATCTCAAAATCTATTCTTATTTTTAAATATCATGAAAGTAGATCAAGCCATGCTGACTAATAAAAAATGCTATCCAATTTAGTTTTACAAAAAGCTTAAGTCGATTTAGCTTGTAGCGAGCTGTAATAATAATTGGCCACCCTTGCTAGTTACGCTAACCAAAATTATTAAATTGCATAGTCATATTGTTATACATAGATTGATGCTTGAAACACACCCTTCATTTCCTCAGTCTCTCAAGGTCCTCACTTTTCCCTCTCACTCTCTCTAAACATGTCTTTCACTCACTAAAAATCCAATCTTTTTAATGAATTAAGGTCCCTTTTACTTATCTTGATCTGCCATATTTATGCATTTTTGTATTTGTTTATGTTTGTTATGTTTTTGCTAGTCTTTGCATTGACTGTAAACTACTGTGATTCAATTTGTTGTTGTTGGTAGCTTTAGTGATTGATCTTGGTTATAATTGTGTTTTACTTTACTGATCTACTGTTTTACACTCCAGATTTGTATGCCATGTTATATTTTTATGTCCAATTTTGCATTTTTATTGATTGTGCATGATTTTGATTTCTGCATTTTAGTGAAAGATCTGGAATTGATGCTTTATTTTAGTCAGTGAGTGATTTGGGTTATTGGGTGTTGCTGCAAATGTACAGGAGGAGGCTGTGATGCTGCTAGATTAATTTTCGGGATTTCGAGTGTCGAAGCACAGGCAACATAGTGTTGGATTTGTGTGTTTATATATTTTAGTAAAAGCCTGTAAAGCTGGCGGCTGCAACGGCGAGGAGGTTCGCTGCCAGCAATGGCAACGGCCACAACGATCTGGTATTGCTTCGTGTCTCTGTGCTACATTTCGTGTTGCGAATTGTGGAACGCATGTTCTTTAGTTGATGGAAAACGTTTCGAGATCTTGTGTGTATTGTCGAGGTTTCTATGGCGCTCGCTTTGAATTGTCATTCCTTGTGTTCCATTTGCAGTGTTCCTGTGCTACATTTGTATACTAAATGTGTGTTCTTTAGTTGCTTAGGAGAAGGTTTGAAGATCCTCTATGTATTGTTTAGGTTATCATGGCGCTTTGCATGGTCATTCCTTGTGTTGTGGGGGCTCTTCCCTGTATTGTTATTGCAGTAATGATTTTATTTTGTTTATATGACCGGAAATTTGGAGGTAATTGTAACATCGGCGTGAAAGTAGTAATCTGAGTTGCTTTCCATATTGGAATCCAGTGTATATTTGGCTCATTAGTTGGAACTTAAGGGTATTTAGAAAGCATGAAAGTTTACTTGCTCTAGGTTGGATTTTGAACAAATGGTTCAATGTAGAGCTCACAAATAGTTGTATATGTGTAATTGTAAGTCTATTGTTTAAGCAAGGACATGGTTTGGGAGTTGGAACCTCATGAATAAACCAACTAGTGCGCTTTGCTGGAGTGGCTTGATTGATATATACATTGAAAGGTGTAAGAAGGCAGGCATTCACAATAACTAAAAAAGGGAATTATGGTACATGTTACCAAATACGATTCTTGGGGTCATTGGTGAATTACATAGTGGTATATGTGCGTTTGAGATCAAAGTCGATGATGTTCTCTCGTGCAGCTATCTGTATTGCATTTCGTGGATCTCATTGAACTTGTGTTGTATTTCATTCAGTTCGTTTCTGCATTAGGAAAACATGACCCAATTATACCCTTGTTGGCTTCTAATGACGCTTGAAACTTCTTTATGGTGCTGCAGGATGGTAAACTCCAAGATTCAGAATCTCTGACCCAATCTGTTGCAAAAATGGGATTAAGGTCAGTAGCTTAGTTTCTAGCCTTTAAATATGCTGCCTTCTCGAGTCTTGGTCGGAAAAAAAAATGAAGGATGAAGAACATAGAATTCGTAGCATTTGCTGATGTTATCAGCTGAAATTCCGTGCATGAGTTTAAAAACCTGAGGCTGAATATCATTCTAGGAAGTAGGATTTGGGAACAACGATATGAGTCAAATTGGTTCCTATTGTTTATAATTCATGAGCGTCTTATGAACAATCACAAAAAGATTTTAGTCAAAATACATTGAAAATGTAGGGGTTAACTGTTTGAATGCCTAGCAATGAATACGAGTATAACTACAGTATTGATAACTTGTGATTCCACCTTATTGTGCAGAGATCGTACAACCAGCATGGAGGATCCAGATGGGACACTAGCAAGTGTTGCCCAATGCATCGAGCAGTTGAGGCAGAATTCTACCTCGGCACAAGAGAAAGAGTATTCTCTTAGGCAGTTGCTGGACCTTATCGAGACTCGTGAAAATGCTTTGAGTGCTGTAGGTTCTCACTCACAGGCAGTTCCGGTGCTTGTTTCTCTTCTGAGGTCAGGGTCACTAGTAGTCAAAATACAAGCTGCTCGTGTATTGGGGTCTCTCTGTAAGGAGAATGAGCTCAGGGTGAAAGTTCTGCTAGGGGGGTGCATTCCACCTCTGCTTGGTCTTCTTAGGTCCAGTTCGTCTGATGGTCAGATTGCAGCTGCCAAGACATTATATGCTGTTTCCCAAGGTGATGCTAGGGATCATGTTGGTTCAAAGATTTTTTCTACTGAAGGGGTCGTGCCAGTGCTATGGGGACTGCTGGAGAAAGGGCGAGAGTCTGGGAAAGTAGTTGATGAGTTACTAACCGGAGCTTTGAAAAATCTTTGTGGAAGCACAGAGGGATTTTGGCCAGCAACAATCCGAGCTGGAGGAGTGGATATACTTGTGAAATTGCTCGCAACTGGACAGCCTGGTACTCAAGCAAATGTATGTTATCTTCTTGCTTGTATGATGATGGAGGACGCGTCTATCTGCTCTACTGTCTTGGCGGCTGAGGCAGTGAAACAGCTGTTGAAGTTGTTAGGGCCTGGTAGTGATGCACCTGTCAGGGCAGAAGCTGCAGGTGCTCTTAAATCTCTTTCTGCCCAAAGCAAAGAGGCAAGGAAAGAGATAGCTACTTGTAATGGCATTCCAGCTCTGATAAATGCTACCATTGCTCCTTCGAAAGAGTTTATGCAAGGTGAGCATGCACAAGCGTTGCAGGAAAATGCAATGTGTGCTCTGGCTAACATATCTGGTGGGTTGTCTTCTGTGATCTCAAGCCTGGGAAAGAGTCTTGAATCATGCACTTCACCTTCACAGGTTGCTGATACTCTGGGGGCGCTAGCTTCAGCTCTTATGATATATGATAATGAAGCCGAGTTCACTAGGGCTTCAGACCCGGAAAGTGTTGAGCAAACATTGATTAAGCAATTTAAGCCTAACATGCCATTTCTCATCCAGGAGCGCACTATAGAAGCGCTTGCTAGTTTGTATGGGAATCCTGTTCTTTCAAGAAAGCTTACAAATGCTGATGCAAAGCGGTTGCTGGTTGGTTTGATCACAATGGCTACAAATGAAGCTCAGGATGAGCTGATAAAATCCCTTCTGAAGACTTGTGATGAGGAAAGTAGTCTCTGGCATGCACTTCAAGGACGTGATGGTGTCCAGCTGTTGATATCACTTCTTGGATTGTCATCAGAGCAGCAGCAAGAATGTGCCGTTGCGTTGCTTTCACTTCTATCGAATGAGAATGATGAGAGTAAATGGGCTATTACAGCAGCTGGTGGAATACCTCCACTGGTCCAGATTTTGGAGACTGGTTCTCCAAAAGCAAAAGAAGACTCAGCCACTATCTTGGGAAATCTCTGTAATCATAGTGAAGATATACGAGCATGTGTTGAAAGTGCAGATGCTGTTCCTGCTCTCTTGTGGTTACTGAAAAATGGGAGCTCAAATGGAAAGGAGATTGCAGCCAAAACATTGAACCATCTAATCCACAAATCAGATACTTCAACCATCAGCCAACTCACCGCACTTCTAACCAGTGATCTTCCAGAATCTAAAATATATGTTCTTGATGCATTAAAAAGTATGTTGGCCGTGGTGCCCCTCAATGATATCCTACGTGAAGGTAGTGCTGCAAACGATGCTGTTGAGACAATGATTAAAATATTGAGCTCCACAAAGGAAGAAACTCAGGCTAAGTCTGCCTCCACTCTTGCTGGGATTTTTCATCTCAGGAAGGACTTGCGTGAGAGCAGTATTGCAGTTAAGACCCTCTGGTCAGTTATGAAGTTACTGAACTCAGAATCAGAAAAGATCTTAGTAGCTGCCTGTTGCTGTCTTGCCGCTGTTTTTCTCTCAGTAAGGGAAAGCCCTGAAGTATATTCCATTGCTAAAGATGCCATGCCTCGCTTACTTGTTCTAGCAAGTTCTTCTGTTCTTGATGTTGCGGAGCAGGCAACATGTGCAGTGGCAAACCTTCTGTTGGATGATGAAGTTTCAGAAAGAGTTTTACCTGAAGAAGTTATTGTACCCGCCACAAGGGTTTTGCGTGAGGGCACACTTAGTGGCAAGACACATGCAGCAGCTGCTATTGCTCGCCTTTTACATCGACGTGTGATGGATGATGCTTTAAGTGAGTGTGTGAATCGTGCTGGTACTGTTCTGTCTTTGGTTTCTCTGGTGGATTTGGCCAATGATGGCTCTCTTGCCACGTCAGAGGCCTTAGATGCACTTGCATATCTGTCCAGGATGGGAGCTCCAGATGGGAAAGTCAAACCTGCTTGGGCAGTTTTAGCAGAATCCCCAAGCCACATCACTCCAATAGTTTCATGCATAGCTGATGCAACACCAGTTTTGCAGGATAAAGCAATTGAAATATTGTGTAGGCTTTGCCATGATCAGCTAGTTGTACTAGGGGAAATCATTTGTAATTCCTCTGGGTGTATTGCATCAGTGTCTAGAAGAGTTATTAGTTCCAGGGACGCAAATGTTAAGATTGGAGGTGCTGCACTTCTTTCGAGTGCTGCCAGAGTTAGTCATCAGAGGGTGGTGGAGGATTTGGATGACTCAAAGCTATCTGCCTATCTTATTCAGGCTCTGGTGGAGGTGCTTACAACCTCTCAAACTCCATTTGAAGAGCAAGAGGAGAATGAGCAGGACGACGTTAGCATTCACATGCACTGGAGCACTGAGGATGGAAGGAATATTGAAGCAACTCCTAGCACAACGGTCATTCGTGGTACTAATATTGTCGTGTGGCTACTATCTGTACTGGCCACTCATGATGAGAAAAATAAAGTTGTTATTTTGGATGCTGGAGCGGTTGACGTCATAACCGAGAAAATTTCAGTATATACTCAGGTAATGTTATTATGGTGCTGTGCTTTTAATCAGGTTGTAGTATCTTTGTTTTATTTCGTTCGAGCTATACTCAAGTTCCTTTGTATGCTTGTAATGCCTTGGTTTAATTGTTATCAAGTGATGCATATGGAACCTTTGCATATTTCTACTTATTTGCACAGACTTGTTCCTGATATGTGCCTTATGTGATTGTTGTTGCAGACTGACTACGGTGAAAATGGCAGCATATGGACTTATGCTTTACTACTGGCAATTCTGTTCCAAGATAGAGACATCATACGAGCACACGTAACCATGAAATCTATTCCAGTTCTTGCAAATTTGGTGAGGTCAGAGGAGCCAGCAAACAGATATTTTGCCGCACAAGCCCTGGCCAGCTTGGTCTGTAATGGTAGCAGGGGAACACTTTTATCTGTCGCAAATTCTGGTGCAGCTGGCGGGCTTATTACTTTACTTGGCTGTGCCGATGAAGATATATATGATCTCTTGAAACTGTCTGAGGAGTTCTTTTTAGTTCGCTATCCAGAACAAGTGACTCTTGAGAGATTGTTTAGAGTTGACGATATCAGGGTTGGAGCTACTTCCCGCAAAGCAATACCTGCCCTTGTGGATCTGCTTAAACCAATTCCCGATCGTCCAGGGGCACCATTTCTGGCACTTGGGCTTCTCACCCAACTTGCGATAGACTGTCCCCCAAATAAAATGGTGATCGTAGAGTCAGGGGCACTTGAGGCGGTGACTAAATATCTTTCACTTAGCCCCCAAGATGCAACTGAGGAAGCAGCTACTGATTTGTTAGGAATTCTGTTCAGCAGTGCTGAAATATGCAGGCATGAATCTGCATTTGGTGCTGTGACTCAGCTTGTAGCCGTCTTGCGATTAGGTGGAAGAGGTGCCAGGTTCAGTGCAGCCAAAGCATTGGAAAGCTTGTTTTCTGCAGATCATGTAAGGAATGCAGAAAGCGCTCGACATGCTGTAAAGCCATTGGTGGAAGTACTAAATACAGGATTGGAGAAAGAACAGCATGCCGCAATTGCAGCTTTAGTCAGGCTGTTAAGTGAGAATCCTTCAAAAGCACTAGCCGTGGCAGATGTCGAAGTGAATGCTGTGGATGTTCTTTGCAAGATTCTTTCGTCAAATTGTTCACTTGAGCTGAAGGGTGATGCTGCTGAGCTGTGCTCCGTTCTTTTTGCTAATACAAGAATCAGGTCTACTGTGGCTGCTGCTCGCTGTGTGGAGCCACTGGTCTCTCTCCTTGTTATGGAGTTTACTCCTGCTCAGCACTCAGTTGTTCGTGCTTTGGATAAACTCTTGGATGATGAGCAATTGGCTGAACTAGTATCTGCTCATGGTGCGGTTATCCCTCTAGTTGGTCTACTGTACAGCAGGAATTACTTGCTCCATGAGGCCGTTGCAAGAGCTCTGGTGAAGTTGGGAAAAGACAGACCTTCTTGCAAGATGGAAATGGTGAAAGCTGGGGTTATTGAAAGCGTACTTGATATACTTCATGAAGCACCTGATTTTCTCTCTGCCGCTTTTGCAGAATTGCTCAGAATATTGACTAACAATGCTACAATTGCCAAAGGCCCGTCTGCAGCTAAAGTAGTGGAGCCTCTTTTCTTGTTGCTATCCAGATCGGACTTTGGGCCAGATGGACAACACAGTGCTTTGCAAGTTCTTGTTAATATTTTAGAGCATCCACAGTGCCGTGTTGATTATGCCTTGACCTCTCACCAGGCTATTGAACCTCTTATACCATTGCTAGACTCTCATGTTCCAGCTGTTCAGCAGCTGGCTGCTGAGCTTTTATCTCACCTATTGTTGGAGGAGAACCTACAGAAGGATCCCTTGACACAACAGGTTATTGGTCCACTTGTAAGAGCTCTTGGTTCTGGTATTCACATTCTACAACAAAGAGCAATTAAGGCTCTTGTTAGTATTGCACTTATTTGGCCAAATGAAATCGCGAAAGAAGGTGGTGTTATCGAGTTATCAAAGGTGATATTGTTAGCTGATCCTTCACTTCCTCATGCTCTGTGGGAATCTGCAGCCTCTGTTTTGTCTTGTATTCTACAGTTTAGTTCCGAATTTTATTTGGAAGTGCCCATTGCTGTTCTTGTAAGATTGCTGCATTCTGGTTCTGAAAGTACTGTAATTGGGGCACTGAATGCTCTTCTGGTGTTGGAAAGTGATGATTCAACCAGCGCTGAAGCGATGGCTGAAAGTGGGGCAATTGAGGCTCTTTTGGAGCTTCTGCGATGTCATCAGTGTGAGGATACTTCTGCAAGATTGTTGGAAGTATTGCTGAATAATGTTAAAATCAGGGAATCAAAAGCTTGCAGGGCTGCCATCTTGCCATTGTCTCAGTACCTTTTGGACCCACAAACACAAGGTCAGCAGGCAAGATTGCTGGCCACTCTTGCTTTGGGTGATCTATTCCAGAATGAGTCTCTTGCTCGATCTGCTGATGCTGTTTCAGCTTGTCGTGCTTTGGTCAATTTGCTTGAAGACCAGCCCACTGAGGAAATGAAAGTGGTAGCTATTTGTGCTCTGCAGAACCTGGTTACATGCAGTCGATCAAATAAAAGAGCAGTCGCAGAGTCTGGCGGTGTTCAGGTTATACTTGATCTGATTGGTTCCAGCGATCCAGAAACATCAATTCAGGCAGCAATGTTCATAAAACTTCTGTTCTCCAACAATACAATCCAGGAGTATGCTTCAAGTGAAACGGTCAGGGCCATAACTGGTGAGTTCTCTGTCTTTTACATATGGTACCTTTCAGGTGGACCCCTTGACATTTCACCTTTTTAATTTGGATCAAGTTAGCTCTGGTTATTAGTGCACATAGTAGGACATCATCTAGGTTGCTTGTGCAAATATTTGCTGATAGTCCATAAGTAGTACATGCATAATGCATTTATCATTCAGCTGAAGGATCTTTAATCCGTGCCCTGCATGATGAAATGAAAGGACAATCTGATCAATGGTGCTGTAATGAGTTGGTGTCATTCAGCTTGGGTTGAAATTGTTTGGATATAAGTAAAAATAAACGACAATTTCCCGCCCGATCTGAGTAAAAACGTAATATATTGGTACTGGTATTATCTTTACATGTCATCTTCAGTTGACTCTTATTCGCTCCTCAATTCTCTTCAGTAGAGAATTCAGCCTGTCTTGTCCACTCAGAATTTTATATTCAACAGAGAAATTTTTCATAGGTGCTCTGAGATTTGTTGGTCTGGACTAAGAGGAAGGAAATGACATCTTAACATTACCTACTCTTGCATCAGTTGTTAATATCTTCTTGCAAATATAAATCTTTGTCCAACGATCTGCTTTATCTTGCAGCTGCTATTGAAAAGGATTTGTGGGCTAGCGGAAATGTAAATGAGGAGTATCTGAAAGCGCTGAATGCACTTTTTGGCAACTTCCCACGTTTAAGAGCCTCTGAACCTGCTACTCTCAGTATACCACACCTTGTGACCTCTCTGAAAACAGGCTCGGAGGGAACACAAGAAGCTGCCTTGGACGCTCTATTTCTTTTAAGACAAGCTTGGTCTGCATGCCCTGCGGAAGTCTCTCGTGCTCAATCAATAGCTGCTGCTGATGCTATTCCTTTGCTGCAGTATTTGATTCAATCTGGCCCGCCTCGTTTCCAAGAGAAGGCTGAATTTCTATTGCAGTGTTTGCCAGGAACTTTAACTGTAATAATCAAGCGTGGAAACAATATGAAGCAATCAGTGGGAAATCCAAGTGTCTTTTGTAAGCTTACGTTAGGAAATACTCAACCAAGACAGACAAAGGTAAGTACTTCGCAGTTTGCTGAGCCGTTTATTTTGTTCCATTTATAAACGTTAGCCTTGATAGAAACACATTGGCTAGCTTGCTATTTCAGAATTAACTGTAATAGGACCTGGATGAAATTGATTTTGTTTCACTGTAACCTTATCTGAAAAATCACCACAGCCCAAAAGAATGATTTTTCTAAGTTCTAACTCTATATTATGTGGAAATTGACAAACAATTTCATTTGCGTTCACTATTTGCCTGTTGACATCAAGCAAGACCTGTATACAATACAGAGTGCACACACTCACACACAGGAAACTAAAAGTGTAGTTTAAGATTTCAGCTAACTGTTGGAGTCATTAAGAGCAATGATTATTTTAATTCATCGTTCATTCTTGTTTCATGATATTATATCGCAGTAAATTTGTTGCCTTTATTTTGTGAATTAGAATTTACTTCATGTATCTCACAATTTTTTATTTTACTAAAACACAAACATTCGAAGATGATCAGAACTGCGAATATTTAACTTCAGTGTTAGGTCACTATGCTCCTTCATTAAATAGACTTGGATATGACACCCCGGTTCTGTAAAAAACTCGTTGTATATGGCCATTTACTCATTTCCTGTAAGAGGAACAGTATAGCTTCTTCATTATGTTCGGCCTGTTTAAGTGTTTTACTAGTTCTCTTTGTGTTCTGCTATCTCTAATACTATCTGGATTGCGCAGGTGGTGTCTACTGGTCCTAATCCAGAGTGGGATGAGAGCTTTTCATGGACCTTTGAGAGTCCGCCTAAGGGCCAGAAGCTGCATATCTCTTGTAAAAACAAGAGCAAAGTGGGAAAGGTAAAACAAGTCAATTTGAAGGAGATAGAACCACCTAATCTAAACTTGTTTCTCACGTCGAGTTTCCTTGGCTTTGCAGAGTTCATTTGGTAAGGTGACAATCCAGATTGATCGAGTAGTGATGTTGGGGGCAGTCGCTGGGGAGTATACGCTGCTACCTGAAAGCAAGAGCGGTGCCTCAAGAAATTTGGAAATAGAATTTCAATGGTCTAACAAATGAGGAGATCGACCAGTGTTTTTCAACGAAGGTGAAATCTTAAGCACAAGCAAAACAGAGTTCACTTGAGACATGGGAAGTCATGGACGACGAGGATAACGCCCTGCTTATTAGTAATTTTTGTTACTGGCTCACTTTTGAGCATGTCGCTCCATACTTTTGTTATATAGCCCTTACACCTTTTTGCTCCCTTTTCATGATTGTTTATCGTGATATTGTACATAGATTTACAGAGATTATATCTGTAATATACATGTGTTTTGTTTGTAGTGTACATGTGTTTATTGACGATTATTTGTTCGTGCATTCTTTTGTATTCTCAGCTGAGAAAGACACTGCTAATAATCCAACAGTTTCAACTTCAAAGGATTTTTTTTTCTACTGTCGAGATAAATTTAAACTTTCCGGTAACGTACATTTGCACATTGCGCTAATTATCTTTTTGCAGTTAGGAGCTATTGAAATCTAAGTTTAGCTCCACCAGAATGAGCTGATCCAGGATTATCCATAATTAAGCATGCTAAGTTTATTTACTTGCTTTTGTGTCACCCATAAGTGTAGTTTAGAATTGCACAATGTAATAGTTTTACACCCCTCCCTTATGACGAGCAAATCACATCATTGCTGCATTCTTGTTACACAAGAAATGAAAAATAGAACAAAAATGAAACATAGAATTTAACGTTTCCAAGCCATTGTAGGCAACTTGCGAGGTCGGTAACAATTATCCATCCTTTTTTTTTCCCTTGACAGACGAGGTGCTTTTAAGCTAATTGTTAGACTAATGAAATGGAAGTTAGCATAAAAAATTGTATTACAAACAAAGGACTTGGATATTACAATGTTATTGTACAAGTGATTCCTGACTTGTATATAGGTTCATGTTGTCTTGGCACAAGTGTGATATAGATCACCGGAGATCATCTTCAAAAGCGAGTTTGAGCCCATAGCGATATAATTTCACCACATTGATACCCCTTCCCATGTGCTCATGTTTCCTTGTAATGAATAGTAGTAACATGCCTAATGATGCAAATCACAACTAAATTTTTACACACCAAACGAGACTTGACCTAGTGGTACAGTTTGTATCTGGTGATCTTGAGACTCTTGGGAGAAAGATCTCCCTTTAGAGGAACCCCAACAGTGGTTTTTATGCAAGGGTTTGTCTCACGAACATTTGTGGGCAATTTCGTGCACTATAGAGGTTTGTCCGCCTAACAACGTTTGGAAAGACAAACCCAGTTCGTGGAAGAAAGGAAGAACATGGAATATGGACACATTTGTGGAAAATTTCCTTAGTTAGTTGGAATATTTGTGTATTAAAGTAATTTTTGGGTGTGATTGTGTGATTATAAATTTATAACAGTCCAAATCATTCGGAATAAGGGAAAAAAGACCAGAAAAAGTTCGCAACACCTTGATCAAGACTTCTTGACTAAGTGAATAACAATTTGTTTTTTTCGGGTACATTGGAGTATAAAGACTCAAACTTAAAATAAAACATGTTAAACTGAGTCCCAACCACTTGGACCAAGCTTACTTTTTTTTCTTTTTTTTTTTTAAGCAAGACCAAACTTACTTCTCAATGAATAATACTCCCTCCGTCCCAATCTAAGCTTCCCATTTCTTTTTTGGGAGTCAACTTTTCAAAACTTTGACCGTAAATATACTAAAATGTATAGAAAACTATGATGTGAAAATTAATATATTGCATTCCTTATTGTTTATAATTTTCATAAATTATATTTTTCATCAAAAAATATAATATATGAGTATAAAAAGTAATGGCTAAAGTATCGCATTGGAGACCGCACTAAAAGAAGTGGGAAGTTTAAAATAGGACGGAGAGAGTAGTTTTTTTTTTGGTATGAGATGTGTTCACAAAGTCGTTAATAGGAATCTAACCTTAACTTTATGATTAAAATGAGAACTCTAATCACTTAGCAGATTTTTTTCTTAGTGAACAACAATATGTGTAAAGACAAAGAAAAACAATATTGCGTTGGACAACATGAGTAAGACTAGTAGAACGACAAGTCAAATCTATGGTCCCCTTTTCCATTAAATTAATCAAAACCAAATTGAAAAACAAAGACAAAAGACACATAAAGCGAAAAAGCATAGTCGGAACTTGGGAATGATTAGAAAACGCACATGGAACAACAACGACCGTAATTAACGTTAACACCTCACATCTCATAATTCATAATCCTTATTATTTTTCGATTTAGCCGTTGGTTTGTACATTTTTGTGCTCTTTGACGGTATAATACCTTTGTGTTTTTTTTTTTTTTTGACAAAATACCTTTAATTTAACCACAACACTTAGATCAACTGCTACTAAGTTGTTTGAGCTTGGCAAAAATTCTCAAATTTGAGACCCTAAAAATATAGCAGTGCTACACTTGATTTTTCACGCTTATCTAGAAAATAGTTTGACCATTAAAAACTCAATATATATAAATGATAAAACTCAGACTTCCAGAGGTGATAGCTTTACCGCCCCAATAATTCCTACTCAACTCGACTCCGCACTAAACCAAATATCGAAAACAAAAAGATTCTAACATTAGATGAGATTAAAATACTTAATATTTGACATAAAATCATCTTTTTATTACATAAAACATGACCGTTTTAACTCGATTTATGACCACGTCTAAACTCCGCTTTCTTGTCGTCGTGTCGTGTCCTCCTTTCTAAATCCAACACTTTCCCCCTTCACTCCTCACTCTCTACCCTCCGCCACGTCACCGAGTTAGCAATCTCTCACCTGACTCACTGAGTCAATCACCTAGATCTCCGGAACAAATAAATAAAAAAAAAACAAAAAATGCGGTTAATCATTATGATCATCTCGTTGTTGGTTATGGTGGTGGGGAGGAGTGGAGGGGAAATGTACACGTGGAGGTTGGTGCACAGGTACTCCCCGGAGCTGAGGGAATATTCCGGCGAGGTGGGGCCGCCGGAGGTGAGGAGCAGGGAGTATTACAGGAGGTTGTTGGCCGGGGATGTGGGGAGGATGAAGATGAAGTTGGGTCGTCAGCTGCTTTACCCTTCTCAGGGTAGCCAGACTTACTCCTTTGGCAATGACCTTGGTTGGTGAGTTTTCGTCTTTCTTTTGTTTGTGTTGCGAGCTTGGCCTTGCTCGCCTTGAGCTCATCAAGTTAAACTCGAGCTTGAAATATTTGCTCGCGAGCTCATACTCAGGATCACAAATTTTTTTGAGAGACTGTCTACTTTTATGATAAAATTAGACAAGTTGGTTGGAGCTCTTTTGCCCTAATCATGAGGTTGGGGGTTCGATTCTTATCAGCGACTTTTACTTTCACTTTCATAGTGATGGAATTATAGTAGTAGTGAGGTCATGACTATCACAGTGTTAGAGTGAGAAATGTTGATTTCTTTTATTATTTCAAAGACTTGACTTTTTTCTTTTTGTATTATGTTTTTGTTGTTAGAATTTGTGGAAAAGTAGTGAGGTCATGTAAATGTGAATTAAGTGTTGAAATCAGAACTCAGAAGGTTAATCTTGATCTTTACAGTTTCAGTATGAAGCAGATAAGCCTCATGAAATCTCCAAACTGAACTTTAAATGTTAAAGTATGTTGTTTTATGAACTAGAATTTCGAATTAGCGGTGAGGTCATGAAGATGAGGTTTTAATCTGTTGTTTGGTGCATGAGTTGGATTCTTGTAAAGATCATAGTTTTACAGTGAGGAATTTTGAAACCGTTATATTGTGGTCATTTCAAAGGCTGAAGCTTTTTTCTTTTTATACGGAGAATATAACAATTTTGTTCATATATGATAGTAATTGGGAACTTTTTGTGTTGCTGCTGTATGTGGGAATACAGGTTACATTATACATGGATTGATATAGGAACACCGAATGTGTCGTTCTTGGTGGCATTAGATGCAGGGAGTGATCTTCTATGGGTTCCTTGTGATTGTGTCCAATGTGCTCCTCTATCTGCCCGTTATTACAGCACTTTGGTACGCGATTTTTCCTCCCCCTTCAATAGTATGATGCTATCGTTTCTCTCTCTTACGGAGTTTTTGGTTACTTGCGTTCATTTGATATTTGTTTTAAGGGAGCATCTATTTTCACACCCTTGGTTATTTCTAGATCATTTTGATTGGCATATTAGACTTCATACTACGCTGTAAAATTTTCTTTTGGAATTTGGGAGTAGACAAAAAATGTGGGGATAAACCTCCTCTTTTACGACTTATCTTCATAGTTGACGTAGTTTCAATGTCCTCCTGTCCAACAAAATTCTGGTTTTTATGAACTAAGTTTTGTTGGGTGCCTTTTTTTTTTTTTTTGTCAATATTCTCCTCCAAGTTGATACCTTTTCATGGTAGCTACTATAGTGAATGAACTTTAACATTTTGATAAGAATTCAAGTTTACTAATCGTTCTACTAGCACTAATCAGTATTTATAATATCTCGAAGGCATTTGAATGATGCACTGTGGGTTTGATATAGAAGTGATTTTGTTACTGCCCATAATGGGCGTCTTTTCTCTAATCTTAGGAGGGGAGGGGGGGTGTTTGGTGGGAATGTTTGGATACAGGAAGGCTGTCTTCTGCAGGAAGAAAGTGAGAGGCTTACTTTAAACAGTGGAAGCTTGATAAAGAACGAGAAAGAGCGTGGACTTTGTACGTAGTTGTTTTAGTAGGTTCTTATAGCTTTGCTATTATAAGTTGTTCAACAGAGTAGTGGATGTGCATTCTCTGCAATGCACATGCTCATGCCTGTAACAGTTTAGCACTTATTTCCAATGATTGATTGGCAGGTGCTCCTTGGTGTTTGGGGCATCTATTGTGCAGGATAAGAATCTCAATGAGTACAGTCCAGATGGTTCCAGCACCAGTAAGCATCTGACTTGCAGTCATCGGCTTTGTGAACTGGGATCAAATTGTAAAAGCTCTACACAGCCATGCCCTTATACTGTCCAGTACTATTCAGAGAACACATCAAGTTCGGGTCAGCTTATTGAAGATGTACTACATCTCAAATCAAGCAGCAACAGCCCGTCAAATGGACATGTTCAAGCTTCGGTTATTTTCGGGTACACTTTACTATCTGGCAGTTGGCCTAGTATAATTCGATTTGCTATTGAGAAGATCTCATTTGAGCATACTTAAGTGCTAGAAAATAGAGTGAGTAGGTTCATTTGTGCAGGTGTGGTAAGCAGCAAAGTGGTGGTTACCTGGATGGGGTTGCTCCTGATGGCTTGATGGGTCTAGGGCTTGGGGAAATATCTGTTCCAAGTCTCTTAGCAAAATCTGGGTTAATTCAAAACTCTTTCTCATTGTGCTTTAATGAAGATAATTCTGGCAGAATATTTTTTGGAGACCAAGGTACCAGTACCCACCATTGGACTCCATTTCTACCATTAGATGGAAGATAGTAAGTATGCTTCTTTGATAATTGTTTTGTCAGTAATCTTTTTGGTCTGCTCCTCTTTCCTTTGTTGCTGTTACCTTTCTCACTCCTCTTTATTGATTTTAATTCAGTTCAACTTACGTTGTTGGGGTGAGCGCTTTCTGTGTTGGGAAAAGTTCATGTCTCAAGCAAACAAGTTTTCATGCTCTGATTGACAGTGGAACATCTTTTACATTTATACCAAACAATGTGTATGAAAAAGTTGTTCAGGAGGTACTGTTAACTGTTACCAACTCTATGTTGGTCTCGATTCCTTATGATTTAATTTTAAGCCAATGGTTTTTTTAATAGTTTGACAGAGAAGTTAATGCTGATAGAGCAACTTTTGATGGATATCCATGGGACTATTGCTATGAATCAAGGTTAGTTTTCATGTCATCTTTTCATATATTTTCTGGATGCTGAGATTTTACTCTCTAAGCTGTACTTTTGTTTGCTTTTTTAACATCTTTGAGTTGTGTCTTGTCAAGCAGTGCTCAGGAGCTAAGTTTTCCTTCAGTGAAGCTGATGTTGTCTGACAATGAAAGCCTAGTGGTCCAGAATCCGATTTTCCCTGTCAGTGGGGATCAGGTTCGTTTTGTGTGGCATGACTCATACTAAAAGTCTTAAAAAATCTCACAAGACTTGTTACTGTATTGTATGAGAAGGAATAACTATGAGTGTTGTAAATCCAGATGTTGTAGGCTGATAAAAGCCAAAAAAAAATAATATTGAAAATGAATTTGATGGCATATATGCTTGGTGTTTGCCGTCTGTCTTATAGGATTGCAGTGCAATTGTTTCTTAAATAAGGTAACTTTTGAAGGTTTTGAGAATTTCAGTAACTTTTGATGTTCTCTGGAGGTGATAAATAGAAATTATTATAATCATTTCCTGACCTTATCTTGCTTACTTTTGTCGACAAATACAAAAAAAAAGCGAATTGCTTATGTGGAAGTAATACTTTGCTCCAACTTCACAGCAACCTTAAAGAAGACCTCACCTCCTAATAAAAGGAATCTTTGCCTTCACAGATCTGTTAATTTATCTCCTTCCACTCGAACAACCAGATTGCCGAAAGGCACCATTATCCACACATTAAATATCTTAGACTCTTTTTCATCTGACAGTAAGATTCAGCATACTGTCTTAACTCTTCTTCATATCGTATCTTATTCATTCAGTAAGACTCTAGAGTCTAAGGATTTTAATTGTACTGAATAAAGAGTGAATATTGTAGGAGAGTTTCTTCTTATTCTTCTTGTAAAAAGCATGCATTGTATTAGTAAACAGTAATAGAGCTCTTTGACCAGTCATAGTCTTGATGAAGTTTGTGAAAACCTCAGATCATTTAAATTTTCAAGTGCATTGTAAAAAGCAATAGCCAGCTTCAGCCAACTATTGTATAGTTGCCAAGAGAACCTCCAACATAATCACTTTTGTACGCTGCACATGTCAACATAGATCTTTCCACCTGAATTTGGTTTGCATGAATATCTGTTGAATGTGTATCTATTTTCATCATATGTTGAAGATAGCAACGTCTATAAATTTCTGTAACTCTGTAAGGCGTGCATCTGGGTCTTTCCAAACATTGCATTAAGTGTGAAATCTTACTGAATGCTATCTGAAGGAAGCTTAATTTGCTGCAGGGAATTGCAGGATTTTGTTTAGCTGTACAGCCTACTGGAGGAAATATTGCAATTATTGGGCGTGAGTTTTTTTTTTTTTTTTTTTAATTCTGAATTCTTTCCGGAGGGTTTTTAAGAGTAGCTGTTCTTATAACAAATGAAAACTTGACTTCTGCAGAGAACTTCATGACTGGATATCGCTTAGTTTTTGATAGGGAGAATATGAGATTTGGCTGGTCTCGTTCAGATTGTAAGTGCTCCTATGATTGTTCGGGCAATACTCATCTTCTCTTCTACTTATATGCAAGGCTAGAGGTGTCATTTTGTGAGCTGATTTGTTTGCTTTGCCATGATTTGGAAGATTTGTTTCAGTCTAAATTTGTATATTGCTCTTGCTATTGACTAAATAACAATCTGAGCTCATTGGGAGAGTGGTGCACAGACATCTCTTGAACTTGGCTGGGTTCAAAGATGATATAAATAGATCCTGAGGTAATAGGTGCTAAGGTGCTTGTGTCATCACTATAATTTGCGGCGATTTGTTTGCCAATGTCAGAAATTCTGATTACTTATTCTGAAAGTGCTATAGCTTATCTCCAGAACCTCTCTGCTTTGTGGGTGTAGTTAATTTGACCTTAATTTTGTACTTGCAAATGTTCCCTCGTGCATAAATTAAGCAGTTAGGAAAATTTGCATCCATCAATATAACATTTCTACTGCAATCTTACCGCAAATTCAATAGTTTTTTACGTGTTCCAGTGAGCGACCAACTTCGTTTTGTCTTAGCTTACATGTTGGATCGACTTCGGTATATTGATGTTTTTGTTCTAGCTCTTGGGTTCATGAGTGTTTATCAAGGAGTGTAATGGTTGTACCGCTTTTCAGGTGCTTTGAGCCTTTGGCTCATCTATAACCGTTTAATAAATTGGGACTTCAAAAATCTGAATAAAGACTGGTATAGCTTTATAGTTTGGTCTAGGGTAATCTTTTCTTAATGGATGGTCTATTCCTTGCTGTTAGAAGTGTACCACTCTGTAAGGATATCATTTTGGATGACGGCATTTTTGCAGGTCAAGATCTGAGCAATGGGACTAGAATGCCATTGACTCCATCTTCAGGGGAGAAACCACCCAATCCGTTGCCAACTGATGAACAACAAAGCACTCCTGGCGGCCATGCTGTTGCTCCTGCTATTGCTGGAAGGGCACCATCTAAATCCTCTGCTGTCTCAATGCTGCATGCTTCAGTTTCGACGCTTCTCTTAAGGGCGGTTTGCTTGCTCTCTTCTTTATACCTGCTGCGGCATACAGACCGAGAAATCAACTTAGGGGTGATGTAAATAACATTACTGTGCAATTACTACATCCAATGTCTACAATTTTCCCCCAAAAGTCATTGGATATATAGCAACCCTCCATCTCCAACGCTATCTTCCTAGGTTTTCCTCCTGTAATTTTCTATCAAAGCATATGTATATAATCATTTATTCTCTTAACTTCTTATGCTGCTAATACTACTAGTCAATAGGCTTTATGAACTTTCTGTTATATGATGAGCGTAGATTAGCTTACAGTAGGGATGCAGTAAACTTCTGGTGTTCGGAAACTGATCTGTGGTGACTTTTGTCAAAATGTGATTTATTTGCGTTAGTTTGTTTTGCAACTAAGATACTACGTAGAAGGAAGCCAATTTGTTGAGAAATGAGTCAATCAACAGCACTGGCTTTGTTGTCAAAAAAAAAAAAAAAAAACATTTTGTACTGGAAAGGAGACTGGTAAATTGAACCTTTGTTTCCAGCTGAGTATTTTTTTTGGTTCAGGAGTCACAAGGGCAGTGGTATTCCTTGTCTCAAGAAGCTCTTTAATTCTTCAATTCCCGTCTCAAGATGCTCAATTATTTATTACATCCTGTTGAATATGTCAGTCTATAAGCATTTAGCCTTATTTATATGTTTTTTGAGCCAAACTATCAATTAAGCAGGCAAAGCTTCCTTGATGTGTTTTATTTCATAGTACTATATTCGTGATTGACTTGTGAGTTGTGACCAAACTTTCATCTTTTTATTAGTGACGTTTATCAAACAGAATAATAAGTCTGATTGCAGGCATGCTCACACCCGCTATGTTGAGAGGGTGTTCGTTGGTTGGCTACCCTCTCTTTAACCATTAAGATTGAGATTAAGAAAATAACTCCTAATTAATACGGCTGTATGGTTCACCAGACCAGTTCATTCTTCATTCACACCTACCTAAGAAGGGTCCCACGGTTCCAACAACAGAGGACAACCTAGATATATAGGAAGCCAGAGCCAGGACAGCTCTGATGGTATTTGTTATGGTTTGATGATCTTCCAGGCCCCTCCAACGCGGCTTAATTCTGACGTGACTACGTGACCTCTCAAGTTCGAGCTCATACAGTACCCTTGCAAGAGGGTGCGTTAGAGCAAACCCCACACATGTGATTTTGAATAACTCCTGAGAATCCACTAGGGAAGAGAGTTCTGCACCTGACTCAAATCCAACTAAATCGATTGGATAGAAAAAAAAAAAAAGAAGAAGAAGAGAAAAAGTACTAAGCTGTTTTGTCAAATTATAGCCAAAGAGTATAGTTCAGAGATGTTTAGGGATTTTGACATGAAGGGGAAAAAGCGCCGGATGTTGCAACCCACAAAACAAAGGACTCCTATATTGTTTTGTACACCGTAATTAAAGAGCACAATTGAAACTTGAAGCACGTCTAGTATGACCACTTATGTTGGGAAATGATTTGTACACTCCTACTTTAGATTTCTACACTCCTCATGTGAAGGAATAGCATCTTGCACATGAATCTGTATTCTCACATTGAAAAGTTTAGTGGAATTGTTAAAATATAAAAGTGTAAATATCAGTTCGATCCCTATAGTCATGTGTATTCCTTGCATTCCTAACTATTATTGGAAAATTCTACTCGTACTCTTTTACTACAACGGTACTCCAAAAAAGATCCTAAGCCCTTGTGTTCCAGATTTCGGACCGTCCACAGGACTATCTAAAGAAAGCTAATAGTAGAAAGCTGGCTAAGAAAAAGGAAGAAGGAAAAAGTTAAAGTTCGCACTATAGTAGAGTTATTATTAGTATGATGTAGCAAAAAGGGAAGGGGGGAGGGAGGACACCTTTGATGAATTTAAAAATGCCGTCTTATATAGTTTATAGAACAAATGTTAGTTGTTAGTATGTAACTGGGATTGTTACAAGGCAAAGAAAGGAATCTAATTTGTTGGAGGGAAGTTTCCTTCAAACGCTGAACCGTGTGTAATGTCTTGTACGTTTAAGATATAAAACTCACAGTTTCCCTCTCATTAAGCATTTGAACTTGACCACCCACCAAACAACTATATATACAGCTTGTAACATCAGAAAGATCACTATCCACTCATTTGCCATATCAATTTTACTGTTCATACAAATTATAAAACCAATAGTACATTGCAGGAAACTTGATCGTCCAAATTTTCTGTAAGGATAAGGCATATAGTTACGCGAAGGTACAACATATATAGCTACTAACATGGGTATTGTATCAGAACTGATGGGAGGAGGGCATATGCACAAGAAGAAGAGAAAACAGTTCCAAACAGTGGAGCTCAAAATAAGAATGGATTGTGATGGTTGTGAGCTTAAAGTCAAGAAATGTTTGTCCTCTCTGTCTGGTAAGTTTAGTACTAGCCTCCGCAATTTGATAAATTTTCTTTAACAGGCCAAAAGCTTAACATGATTAACCAGTAAACTAATGAAGAAATGCTAAATACTTTCAGGGGTCAAGACAGTAGAGATAAACAGGAAAATGCAGAAGGTGACAGTCACAGGATATGTGGAGGCAAGGAAAGTGTTAAAGAAGGCCCAGTCAACCGGGAAGAAGGCCGAGATATGGCCGTATGTGCCTTACAATCTGGTCTCTCAGCCGTATGCTTCTGCTGCTTATGACAAGAAAGCTCCTCCTGGTCATGTCAGGAAGGTGGATTTCGTTGACAACCCTCAAATTGGTACCGTTGCTCGATTTGATCAAGACCCCTTTGCTTCCATGTTCAGTGATGAAAACCCAAATGCTTGTTCTATAATGTAAATGTTGTCTTTTTTTTTTTGCTTTTTGGAAGTTAGATCCAATTTTGTTTGTTCCACATTTTGGCATGTCATGTAAATTTTCCAGGATTAACTTATAACAACACAAGATTACATTCTTTTCCTAGAATACTGGTGCATCATTATTCATGATAAGCCTGGTGTAGTCGTCTCGTGGTCCTGTCAAGCTTGCAACACTAC
Source organism: Corrigiola litoralis (assembly GCA_901111285.1). Taxonomy (NCBI): domain Eukaryota; kingdom Viridiplantae; phylum Streptophyta; class Magnoliopsida; order Caryophyllales; family Caryophyllaceae; genus Corrigiola; species Corrigiola litoralis. The sequence goes on along the minus strand of CAAKMY010114352.1, from coordinate 22,878 downwards.
TTAAGTAACCTCATTGCCCTCAAAATGGCTCCCGCACAAGCGAGTAGGGGGGTACTTCACATTACCTCTGTAATAACTATTACAGTGAGGTTGTTTCTAATGCACTGAGAACACCTCTGAATATTCTTGCACTAAATAAGAACCATATCTTATTGATCCTTATTTCTATAAACATGGTGGTAAATGGTAATTAGGTACAAAATCTCATAGCATTATCTCCCTTCTTCTGGAGATGCATACCTGATTCTCCCAACTTCTTAAACATGACATATACAAAGAGAAAGAGGTCACACTTGGGGCACCATTTCCTTAGGCCGTATTTTCAAAGGCAATCATATGGCATTTGACAACATCTCCTTTCCTCACTTCCGGTTTCCACTATATACACCCACAAAATTGACGTCATAAATCAGAGTCGCATTGGCTGGTATGTTGCAGTCACCTACAGAGATTGCACAGCCTTGTTATAGATAAGAAAACAAGTTTTCTGACGAAGAAATTGTACTTGAACAAGTAACACGTAAAATTAACACATTTCATTACAAGATGAACCATGAAAGCCATTTTTTTTCCGAAAAAGGGTACTGAAAACAGAATAGTCTTCACGCTTCTTTTGCACTTAACAGATAATAACTGAGAAACCATATTCCCTTTCAAACTCAACAGATTCTGCATACAATTACTCAATTGCTGTCTTAGCTAAGTTGTAAGATTTGATAATTGTACTGTATTTGGTTCTGCCATGAAATTTTTTTAATGGTTTCGATGCAATTCTGTACCTGAAAAGCAACCTGCTGGTTCTGGTCCATATGCCAACTCCGGAGGAATACGAAGTTTGCGTTTCCCACCTGGTCCATATGCCGAGATTACAGGTTGGCCAAAAGAAAGGTAGCACTCAAATAGATACAACAAAGTCAAAATTTTCCAAGGCATACCAACTTGCATAGGTGGCACTCCATCACCTCCAAAAATCCCTTGATCCAATCCCTTGATAACCTGCGAATTCCGTTGGAAATAAGTGCCTCTAGCCTCTAGGACACCACACCTTACATAAAATGTAGCTATATAGACCGTAACAATCTTGAAAGACAAGTGTAGTCACTAAGTATTGTAGATTCTTGTATATGATTTCGAGATGTCAGAAAAAATTGGCATCAAATTATTGTCACATTTACAACTTCTACTCCTGTTAGTTGAAAAACTGGCAACAACATATTGAATACCCTTCATTATACCGAACCAAAGGGAAGACAAGAACATACTTTGCCTACACCAATGCGCATAGTGAGAGGTCTACCACGTTTATAGCTACTATCAAATACCGTCTCATCAGCAAACCTTGCTGTGTAGTGCACCTGAAACCCAGGAGATAAGACATAATGATTAAGAACACCTATAAGTATTCCATTATATTTAAGTGAAAACTCGAAATCGAGAAAGCTAGGAGGCAGAGGACGAAGAAGTGGAAGAAAGAGACATTGATAAGTTCATTGTAGGGGGCAGCAACACCATAGCCAGGAACAATATCACAGTAAGCCAAGCCAGAGCGAACCACATTGAACTCGCAAGAGGGGTCTGACACAGTGGCGTAGTACTCAATTCTTGTGGCATCTGCAGATGATGAGAACCCCAGCACCACAGACGCTGCCATTGCTCCTATCATCCCCATCTCCAATGTCTTTCGCCATGAGGATGCGGCTGGCTCAGCTTTAATAGACGACGAAGTGGGGTTCGAGTGAGGCTTAAGGGAAGAATATGTGATGGTACGGAAGTGAAGTTGAGAGGGTTTTGAGGTGGCTATTGCATTGGCCTTAGCAATGGCCGTGGATGCTGTTGCTGCTGATGTTGCAGTTGCGCAAAGTGCCATGTTCTAGCTCCAATGCTTCTGGTTGGAGGGGAATGGACTAAGCTGCTCATTCTTCTGTTGTTGGGTGGTTAACTTCTTATCCAAAAGACTTGATCATAAACAGACATCTCTGTTATCCTCTTTGGTTTGTTACTGCTTTGTGACTACTAGTGTATGAAAATTGGACAAAGATACCACGTTTTTGTCCATACTAGTATGTGCAATCTGCAAAAAAATAAAAATAAAAATGCACTAATGCTCGGTAACCACGCTTTTGTCCATACTAAAATGTGCAATTTGCAAAGAAAGCAATGACACTCGGGCAATCACTTCGGTAAACAATTTGCAAAGTAATTAGGTATATGACTTTTTTAAATAAAATTAATTATCAGAATTTAAAGTTTGATACGAGTTAACAAAAACTAAATTATCTCACCTATTTATTTTGAAAAGCTAGTATGTGTGGCTTTAATTTATGGTCAAACCGTCTAACTCGAATACTAGCTCATTTTTTAGTTTATTGTAATATACTTTTTGAAACATATATTTGGATTAGCTTTCAATTCTAATAACAATATACACTAATTTATGTGACATAAGAAAAGATCTTGACATATGCCTTCACATAGTCATAAGGAGGTTTTATTGAGTTATATTGTTTTCCATAATTTACGATTTTACCGTATTGGAGTTTCTATCCCATCATGGCATCAGCTAAACAGTGTTTTCTATTGTCTATTTGTTTTATTTTAGAAATGTCTTTTTTTTCAAGAGATAGATTAAAAATAGGTTGAAAATTAATTTTTTATAAATGTTGTAAACAACATATTCTCTTCAACATGTTGTGCAAGGTATTGCTCTAATTTTAATTTTGTATGAACTTTTTATTTTTATAAACTTTTTTGAATGAATTCAATACTTCTTCCTACTTTTCCATGAAATTCTTAAATATGAGATGATAAACCGTACCGACCCTAATGTTATTCGGTGCTCGTATATTTAAAAGAACATGCTTATATTAATTGATGACTAGACATATTAATAAACCGAGTTAAAGTGATGTTTTTATCAATTATAAAAGTAACCACTTTAAATAAAATAATGACCATTTTAATACAATTTAATTTAAATTTAGAATTAAACCGTCTTATACAAAACTTGCATACTGTCTTGTGCGAGCTAGATTGTGTACATCGAATCTCTTATATGAAACATACAAATATAAAACCCGTCTTATAGTGAGATTACAATATTTCATCATGACATGCGAATTTATGTTTGGTGTTGAACTCCTATTAATAAATCATCTGATGATCTTAACCCATGGACAACCTCTAACATTGGATATGGACATCATCATATTCAGTGGTCATTATATTCAGTGATGGTCATTATATTCACTCAGATTGATCGAGCCATAAATTTTGGTACACAACTCTTTCCTCTGCCCACAGGGATTCAATCCAAGGATTAAGTAATTTCGCGGGGGATATTTAATCGTACTGTATGAAAGTTTACGAACCGAAAAAAATGGTTTCCACATAACCCCGCCATGACAGTACTAATTAACAGACAAAGACAGCAAATAAAATTCTGACTCTTACTCTTCTTTCCTATGTGTTAATCCATGCCCCTCGCTCTCCATTTTCCTCGCATCTTTCTTTTCTCTTGTCCCTTCATTTCCATCCTCTCCATCTCTCTCAAACACTCATTTTCTTACAGTCTTACATTTCTTTTTTTGGCATTTTTCTTTTTCTTCATGATTTTTTTACGTAACATGTATCTAGTATTACATTGATATTAGAATAGTCAAGGATCAGGTGAATATGGGTCGTGTTAAACTCAAGATTCAGAGGATAGAAAACAATACAAATCGACAAGTTACGTTCTCTAAGCGTAGGAATGGACTCATCAAGAAGGCCTACGAACTCTCTGTCTTATGTGACATTGACATTGCTCTTATCATGTTTTCGCCTTCTGGCCGTCTTAGCCTTTTTTCGGGCAGAAAAAGGTTAGTATGCTCTTCCTTGTCTCCCCTTTTGCTTTTTCGATTTATTTTTTGGTACATTGGAGCAGTTAATGATGCGGTGAATGGGATATGAGGATTCCAACCTGTTCGGACAAACCCCTTAAACTCCCAACCATTAGGCCAACTTGTAGGTACATTAGTATCGACTGGTCAAGGACTCAAGGTTGAGGCTAGGCCGACCTTATGTAATAGTTGTTGTTGTTGTTGCTGACGTGGTTGTTGTAGTTGGTTATGAATGTGATATATAGCCGTGATGTTGAATTATCAAACAAATTTAGGAGCTACAGTACATTGTTTGAAATGTTTTGTTCCTAGATATCAAATTCATGAACTCATTGTATTTGTGTATAATTTGGTGTAGAATTGAAGACGTACTAATCCGTTACATCAATCTACCAGACCACGATAGAGTAAAGTAAGATTTCTTATTTTCTCTGGTTTAGAAGTTATTGATTTTCCTAATACATGTTGCATGGAACGAAGGTGCAATACTGACCTTTTTAGTGATTCCTTCTGGTGAATGCAATGAGCAGCTCCATTCATAATAGAGAGGTAAAGTTCTAATACCATAATGAGGATTTTGTATATTAGCAAGGGGTTTAAGGGTTGTATGTAACGTTTGAATGTTCATGCAGTACTTAATTAGCACTCTCAAAAAGATCAAGACAGAGAATGACATTGCTCTTCAGCTTGCCAAGTTAGTTCTCTTTCCATTCCTACTGTTACAACAAGTTCCCAATGCATCCTCGTGCGCATAATCTCAAAACAGGCACACAATCAATCAATTATGCACTATATTCTTTTTTTTTCGTCCAGTAATGGTGAACATATTTTTTATTGCAGCCCAGCAGCATCTAACTCATGTCTTGAGGTAATCATTAATTTTTCCCTTCCATAGTAAATTTTTTTTTTTTTTTTGAAATAGTAGATAAACAGTCAAGAAGAGATTTTCTGAAACTGCTATTAGAAAATATTATCGCAGGATCTTCAACAAGAAGTTAGTAATTTGCAGCACCAACTTCAGATGGCCGAGGACCAATTAAGGTGCAATTTTTTTTGTTGATTAACATAATGCTACAATAGAGCCAATATGATGCAACCTTCTATTTGGTTTAACATGAAGTCTATGTGCTGCTCATTTGATTTCTTGCAAATCATGCCTCCTTTTAACGACCCGTTTTCATATATGTTTCTGTGAAACTAAGTAGAAAATGGCAAAGGTTGGAGACTTGGAGATGTGGAGTTGTGGAATATTTTAGTAAAACTGATTCAATTCTTGTAGAAACATCAAGAGTTACACATGAAACATATTGTGTTACAACTGTTCTCCCCTGACTTAGTTTCCTGTAAAATTTTATGACTTGTATTCTAAAACACGTGAAACAGGATTTATGAGCCAGATTTTATGGCCTTCAATTCATTGCCGGAACTCGACTCGTGTGAGAAGAACCTCATGGATACATTGTCGCATGTCACACAGCGAAAGGTATTGCAAAATCTGCAAGGTTTAGATAGGCTGATAAGAAGAGTTTAGGAGTCATATCCTTTCATTCCAGCACTTCTCATCTGGTTGTCTAACGCAACTTTAGCCTTGAAGACAAACATTGTTTTTGTTGAATTATAAGTAATCTAATTAAGCACTTGATAAAATATTGATAATTCTAATGCTACTTTTTCTGTTTCTTCTTTGCAGAAATATTTGTTGAGTAACCATTTGTCAAGCTATGACCCATCAGGTGTCCAGGTAAACATCAATCCTCATTGCCGTGTCGTAGACTCTAACTAGTTGTTTTCCGTATCATAGTCTCGGAGTAGACAGCTTATCCATGTGATACACTATTTGTTACTGTACACTAGTTTTTAGTTCCTTGGCTAAGTCTGCTGCTGCTCGTAAATTTGCAAGATTTTCTTGGACGCGAGCGAAGGGATGCCAACATCGTTTGAGGACATGGGTTGGCTACCTGAAAATGGTCACTGCAACCAAGGGCAAATTTTTGCTAGCTCTGATCCTAGTAATACTATTGGTATCAGGTAAAGCCTCTAAATTTTTCATGAATATTATTTTTTTGCTAATTCTCTTCATGAATTGGGTTGCTAACATGGTATAATTGCCACATAGTAAGTCAAAATTTACTAGATTAATGAGTATTTAGAAGAGGACATTAGTGAAGGAACAGAATGTCCTATCCAATTGTTTTTTCATCTGCTACTGGGAAGTCTTTAAGTTATGTTGAATTGTTACAAAATGAAGGCCAAACCATACCTCAGCTGCACCAGGGACGACAGGAATTTATGAAGCACTAGCTCATGCGCAAGGAGGGAACACCATAAATGTTGCTATGGATCAGAACAACAATCAGATGGGGGCTGCAACTGCAGCTCATCATCAACATCAACACCAACCACAGCACCACCATTCTCATGATCAAGCTGGGACCGCGGGTCTTCCAGCATGGCACGAGTCTTACTCTTCCACTGAGCTTCTCAATGCTCTAATGCAGTCAGCTACCACCTCATTCTCTCCTTCCCTTGTCAAGGTTTTCCCAAATTCCAAAACTTCTTCTGATTATTGTTAGTGTTGAGAGCTTTTTTTTAAGTGAGGGTTTAAACTGTGGAGTGGTTGTCATTTCAGCACGAAATGGGAGTACCTGGTGTGGGGGTACCCGCAGCAATGGTTACAGGGCAGCAAGCAGAGGCCAACGGATGCGGAGTAAGCATAGGAGGACATGTCCAATGCAGTGAAGAAGTTGCAGCAGATCATTCCACCACAGCCACACCAAATTTCGACCAGAAGATACCACAACTCAATATGCAATGATTTGTTTTTTTATAAGCCACTCCCTTGTATCATAATTGTTGTAATTTGGCTCCTGCATACCTGCAGGCTGCAGCTCTGCTACTATACCTCATTTTTTTGTACTAGTTTAGGTTCATGTGTACAGTAATAGACAAATATACACCCCCTTCACCCACACTGTCCTGAAGAAAGGCAAAATTCTCAGCCTAAATCCCTGAAAGAAATCGATACACCATTTTTCAATAAAGTAATCAATGTTATATATTGGTCAGTTTCGTATCTTGTGCTCATCAAAACCTATTACTGAACTAGTCTAATGTCCTGAGCCTATTGCTGAATGCATGGTTGATAGTTGGTAAATGAATCATGAATGATATATGTAAACTTATAATATGGACCTGTGGTTTTTTGTTTTGTTTTTGTCTTCGTCTGTTTGAAGAGATTGCATATGCAAACTGAAAGGAAGCATAACAGAAAACAAGATTCATGTCATGGGATTGATAGGATTTGCAAAACTAGAATTGTGTAAGCACTTAAGTTTTATTCATAGGATGCCTGATGTTGCACAGTACATTTATTATTGGACTAAATGTACAAGCATCCTAAATTCTGTCATCGGATTTGATAGAATTTGCAACATCTAGAACCGTCTCTCTTCAATCTCCCCCCCCCCCACCCTCTTATGTTCTCCGACAAGTCCTTTCATTGGTTCATGGTAGCCGACCCCAATTATTTTGGGAGTAAGACTTGGTTGTCGTTGTCGTTGTAACAAGTCCATAGTCTGTGATTCTTTGTACATAATTTTGCAGTTCACAAGTATTTTCTTACCTAAAAAAGTTGTACAGGTGTAAAAAGAATCAATCAGTCAAGAATGAATGTATTGCTCAATTAGCTAAGAACAGTAGTATTCAGTATAAGGATATATCAATCCTAGTAAAACGTAAGTGCAATTAGGGAGTGATAAGTGGTTTGCTATGAAATTAGAATGAACACAGTTTGGAGAAAATTAGAAGTATTTTATTAGTACAGAAATCATCTTACAAAACTCTCCTACAAGACCAAATCTGATGATCGTCTACATTATACATAGGACCGATGTGATGTAATGAGAAAAATATATAATAAGTGACGAATCTGTTACGATTATAACAGATTTTTTTTTTTTTTTTTTTTTTTTTTTTGAGAAAACGATGATGACAGATTCAGTTGCATACATAAATCCTCCGTAACTAGCTCACTTAATTCATGCTGAGCTGAACTAGGCCGAGGAGCTCAAACTAAGAATGTCTACCTCTTCACATTCGCTTTCTCCACAGCCCATGATGGAAGAGGGCAACTTGCCAACCCTTTCAATGCCTTCTGCAAAGACCACTCCCATACCCATGTAGAAATGAAACTCTGTATGGCAGTGGAATAACCAAACGCCGGGGTTATCAGCTCGAAACCGGAGAGCGGTCCACCCAAAAGGATGTAGGGGCACTGTATTCTTCAATATAGGATTGACAAGGTTGTAATTCTTCGGATCATTGAAGGGGTCAAACTTACCAGTTCCATAGCCCAACACCCAAAAATCATGTCCATGTAAATGCCATGGATGAGTCTCGCTGGTGTTATAGCCAAAGGTGTTTGCGTTTTGCAACACAATGTCGATTGTCGTGTTGAACTTGAGCCTATAAATACCATTGCTTGTGGTGCCATATGGGTTAGAAGGCGGACTGAGTATGTCATAGCGTTGCCAGTCATAGCCGTCTGGTGGCGATGTTTGGTTGAAGATACAGTTGAGCTTCTTCCTAAACCTTTTCTCCTTAAGGGCGACTAGATATGGGATGCTTGGTAAGGTGAAGGCAACATTGTTGACAGACCAGTGCATGTGGTTGTTGATCTTGTTCTGTGTGTTAAGGAAAGTGATCAACCTGTCTGAGGTGGCAGGTGGGGGTTCGACAAAGCCTTTCCTAGCCTTGATGGCAAGACTTTGGGCAAGCCTTGGAGCGGTGTCGTCCCACAAAGGACCAGTGGTGGGAACTGTCGGTGGATTTTTCTGTGGTGAGTTTGGGAGGTAGTTAAAAATGGCTACACCAGTTGGGGTGCGAGGCTTGTGGGTCACCACATTTGTTGTAGCCCAATAGTTCCTGGAAGGGTCTTGGTTGGCTCGAACTAAGACTGAGTAGGTCTCCCCAGAGTAGATGAATAGGTCCTGGACATCAAATGGTTCCACATAATGACCATCCGTCTCAACTACTGTCATATTATGCCCCTGGATTAGATATATAGCACAAGTACAAATCATGGTCAATTTAATTCCTGAATTAGCATTTAGCAATGGCTTGAGATACCCTGTACTTAATCATAGCTCTGTATGTTACCTCAATTTGAAAGCTGAGCGCAGACAAGGAGGTTAAGCTAGCAATCCGTAGCCGGTATGTTTTCCCAGGGACGACAGCCAAGACGAAAGGGGAGCAGTCCGGGCTTGTTGTTATACAAGTCCCTGGCGCAGAGGTAGGTGTATTGACTGATGAACAATTGTACTGGCCTCTTCCTTGTATCAAGAGTGACTGGGATCAAATATTCCAATATGGATAAATCAGTTATAGATTCATAGTAAATGACGAAATGGGAGTATGTTATTTGATCATGTCGTATTTTTAATGTTGACGATAGGAAAATCAGGGAGAAAAAAGTACCTGAGGTTCTCCAACCCATACAGATGGGACAGAGGACAATCCTTTGGCTTGCTCATAGGTGCTCTTGTGCCACCAATCTGTTAGTAGAATGCTACGATCAAAATCATAGGCGAAAGGCTCGGACTTTCCTTTCGGAAGGGATACTTGAATCATGCCATTCAGTCCTGCTCCTCTTTGAATGCCGTAATGAGCATGATACAAGAATGTGCCGGGCTGTTCCACAGGAAAATGCCACGCTTATGTTATCAGTGATAGTCCTTTAATTTGTCGAAGCAACTGATTGAACAAAAATGTGAGCGTGATGTAAGACTTATTTACCTTGTCTACGACAAACTTGTATACAAATGTGTCTCCAGGGACAGTAGGACACTGACTAACACTTGCAGTTCCATCAGACCATGGCGTTCCATGCTGTAGGTGATTAATCAAATGAGCTTGTTAATACATAACAAACGTCGATCCACTTCAACCAACAAATACATAATGAGTATGATACTTGATAAATTGATCAGTTACCTGTCTGATGCCATGCCAATGGATGGCAAGGTTCTCCGTTAGCAAGTTGTTGGTAACCTCAACGACAATGGTATCGCCCTGCTGGGCAGTGATGGTAGGTCCAGGCGACATGCCATTGACGGTAAGGACCAGCTTCTTGAAACAATCAGGGGACTTGTATTCATACTTGACATCCCATTTGAAACGCCGAAGTTTGGCCTCAACTGTTGTTGACGACGACATTAGGCACAAAATGATCACAAGAAGAATATAATGGTGAAGTGGCCATGCAGCTACTACCCCTAAGATAGTGTTTTTCTGATCGCCCCCTCTTATCATTACTATTGTCAAATGCAACTGAAGTAGACAAAACTATGATACCTCCAGTAATTTGATGAAACCTGAACTAGTCTGCATGCCTTATATATACGCTTCCTGCCTCGCTGGCTATAAAGTTTGTGTTTGGATCCTCTACGGTTTTAACATAATTAGTAGCATAAAGATAAAATGCATGCCAAAATCACTCATGGGTTGAGTTGTAAATTAAATTTTTTACTATTATTAGTAAACACTACATAATAGCAATGTCGAAACATCCCTTAGCGGGGAGGGTCTGACCCCCTTCCATCCCATGACCCAAACGATTGTCATCCACCTTCTAAAATTCTAATATATTATATACAAATAACTAATTTCAGTTTTTTTTGTATGTTATGAAAATATTAGCGTAGATGCAGTGGCGGATTTAGGATGTCAAAAGTCACATAGCCGAATCAATAATCTTATAAAGAAGGGGAGAAAAAAAATTAAGGCTCGACAGCAAGATTGCAATTTTCCAAATTACAACCCACCACAACAAAGAAGAGTTCTAATAAAGCATACAACTAAACTCAATGTAGTTTCTTCATAAACATTGTTTTATTTATGGTTTCGGATGATTGTCATTCAACTGAATCAAGGCCTCTTATGTAGGCTAGTAAATAATAATTTTACTATACAAATAGTATGTGACTAAATCCAGCAAAGTTTGTGAATCCGTTCACTCATATTATTGACCTTCTTCTTACCAAAAAAAAATATTATTGACCTTCTATATCCGCACATGCGTTTGTTAATGGATTTCAGTTGTATTTGACAATAATATATATGCATGTCCTCTCATATGAGGTGAATAAAATTAACTCTCTTATCCTCTCACTCATTTCTCCTTCTCTCATAGCTATTAATTTTGTAACATCTTCTCAGCACAAAGCTCTAAAGGTAATTTTGAATTTTTATTATGTGATCCTATAGTGTGATCTTCACACTGGTTAAATTACAGTTCATACCAATAGGTAGTTTCCTAAACTTATTTTTATTTATGTATTCAGTTTTGCATGAATGTTTACTTTAGCCTCTTACATTGGTTTAACATTACGGCGTCTTGCATAGTTGGATTCCCTTTTTAAAATTGACATATTGTTTCTGTTGATTGCTATACATGTGAACTACTTAATACTTTAAAAAATTAAAAAGGATCTAGTAGCATTAGTTAGATTCTGTGATGAATTATTATTTATTTGCATCAAGTTTTGTCTTCACATATTAATTAGTAGGTCATTATTAGTGATTAAATTTATTTAGCACATTTGTCACTAGATCTACTAGTTTTTCCATGATGCTAAATTTATCTTGTAGAGGGTTGATTGTCATATTACTACATGTTCATATTGTGGTGAAGCTAAGGAGCAGTAAAGGGGTAAGGTTTACATCCTCAAATTTATAAAACTTAATAGAAAATGGTAGAAAAGAAAGAATTTTTTAGCAAAATAATGTAACAAATGTAACAGCTACCCCACTTTTTAAATCTTGGATCCGTACATGTGTTTATAGTGGCCGACAAACGTTTGGTGGGATGGAGGGGGCTAACCCCCTTCCGGACTTCCGGTTAAAAGGAAGTTCCACAATTACTATTATGTAGTGTTTATTCATAATAATAATAGTTTTATATCTCAATCCATACCTGTGTGATTTTGGTATGCATTCATATCTTTAATCTAACAATTATGTTACCCTTGGCCAACTCTGTTTATTATTAAAAAAAAAAAACTCGAGATGATCTAAACGCGAACTTACTTGCCAGCGAGGCAACAAGCTTATATAGATAAGACATGCAGACCAGATTTCATCAAATTACTCGAGGTACTCGAGGTCCCATAGTTTTGTCTACTTCAGCTGCATTTGACAATAATATATAGTTGGGCCGATCACAAGAACACAATCTAAGGGGTTGTAGCTGCATGGACACTTTATCATTATATTCTTCTTATGGTCATTTAATTTGTGCCTAATGTCGTCAACAAGCATAATCTGAACTGAACTTGCTATCTCACATACCCGGAAAGTCAATGTTAGGAATATCAAATTAAACTTGAACGTGGATGGATGCCTACAAGCTGGCGATCAATTTGCAGGACTGGTTTTCCATTTTAAGGAATCGCTACAGATCGATACAAATTAATCATCGTACTAGCGTCTATTTTTAATTTATCAGAAGAAACATGCAGCTGAATATAAGCTGTGCATGTCAAATAAATATAACTAGGGCCGGTTAAATTTATTATTTTATTATTTTACATTTGTCCATACTCCGTATTCTTTAGTACTTACGGAGTACTTACCAATAATTGCAATTTTGTTCCATTCTAATAATTAAACTCAGTTAAATAATTATCCTAAAATTGGTATCGTAAAACTGTGTGTTTATTTCTTACTTTAGTGAAGGGTTGTCTCCTATTGCTGGAACTGCATTTTTTTAAGTTCAAACGTCTTGATTGTTACAAAGGTTCAGCGAACATCATCACAATGTGGCACGTTCCTAATGAGTTCTTCCCCATGTGGAAATTCAATGTTAGTCCACTCGCTTTGAATAACAACTAGAAATTAGATCATTATCAACGAAAAAAGTCATCGTTATATGGGTTATTTACCGTCGTTAATGTCAATAACGACGACCTTGTTATCCGCGGTAACTAGTCCCGTCGTTATCATTAATAACGATGACCACAATATTTATCGTGATTTATTTAACGACCAACCATTACTCCGTCGTTATTGGTGATATATTAACAACGAACTCACTAATGCTAACGATGAGACATCGTCGTCGTAGTTCATTTCCATTTACTATTTACCAATAAAATGCAACATTTAGTAATATATAATCGATTTCCTTTCAATCAATCAATACTAGTAAGTCAACTTCAAGACAGACAAATAAACAAGAGTATTTTTCTTTGATATAAAATAAGTCGAAGATACAAAGTTTCATGTTGAACCAATAAGAGAAACAACTCTCAATCTCTCATATCATAATGTAGAATTCCAGTATCTCTCAACTCTATAAAAAAGAAATGTTTAAAATTAAACTACAGCTCGAATAAAATGCCAGTCTAAAATGAGATAGCAGCTTCACTTCTAAATTAACATCCTCACTATGCCAGTGACTTCTCTCATGACCTGCCCAAATGAAACATGGAAAAAAGAGAAAAATATAAGTACAGAGGCAAGCTAGAATTATGAATGAGAAATCTAACATAACAAGATTTGGAATGCAGGTGACCAATCTTAACTTTTAGAAGACTAATTCGTTTATAGGAATATCCAAATTCAGAAAACGATACTGATCTGTTTTGTGTAGAGAAAAGGTGGTGGTTGTACCTAGCTCAAAACCTTGCATTTCCTTCATTTGGCTAGAACATGGTGCGACTCCCTCATAGGCCTTCTTTATCTCCAATCTGATACAGCATAACAGAAAATTAAAGCGACATATCACCACTTGGTTCCAAAGATAAGCAGAAAGGCAAATGAAATGGAGGAGAGATATCATTTTTTGGGCGCATGTGAAGGATCCAAGTCTTCCAAGAAATCCCTATCTGCTCATTTTACACTTACACTAACTTATACTCTGTATTTTACAGGGGAAGATCAGTGAACAACTCTCACAATTGTACACCTTCATATTCATCAAGTCCCTGGGGCAAAGGAGCAAGAAAGTATTCTAAGCTTTCCTGCATAAAACCACAAACAAGTATAACAATATTGCTACTGCTGATATTAGCATCTGAACACAGGACTCCTAAAGGCCACGTAATTGATCCTCCATGGCACCGTCCAACTTGTACTTTTCTGCAGACGTCTCTGCTATTTTACCTTTAGAGCTATGAGCAGCTTTAATTTTTCGATTATACACCTGCATTCACAACAAGACATGATATTTATACGGCACCTGTGGAACCAAGAGGCAAACAGGGCTGGATGAACAATAAATCTTCCCGAATTTCCAAGAACACCAGTGAAATTAAATGGGGGATGGTTCTTAAACTGAAATGCAGTTATACCATTTCAAGAATGTCATTCTTGACTTCTTGAGTACGCTGAACTTTTCAGCTTTATCCTTCCACAAAGATAGCTTCAAAAGGACCACCTTTCTCAAAAGTCTCTGCGGAAGTTAGAATTTTTCCTGTTATCATTTAGTGACATGGCTGCAACAAGTACTAAGGAAAAAAACTTCTCTTAGGATTAAGGAGTATAAAGAGCATGACAGGAGAAATTTAAGGAGCAAGATGAGGTACAGCAGGTCAACGACTTAGCATATAAGGTGTTGTCTTGCCAGAAATGATGCGTTCCAAAAAAAAAAAAAAAACCTTGCAGCACGATTCACATTTTGAACATATCACTCCTCGCCCTGACAATTTGCAACAACTGCTCTAGAGCCCATTGTAGACGTCTTATACGACTCAACTGATCTTGTACAGAGGTGCTTTAAATTCTCGATTAGTGTAGACTAGGAGCCAAATTCAGCATCAAACATATATCAAAAAGATTGACCTATATATTATGTGAACTTGTCTTGCTGTTGTAGCTTTGACACACCCCACATGCCCAACAAACAGTTTCTCTAGATCAGATTGCCTGCACTTCAGCTAATGAAGTTACAAGTTTGATTGGAATGTTTACTTCAAGCAGTTGACACTTAAATTTACATCACAACACAAGAAGTCAAAGCATTACCATATCATGGCAGTACAACTACGAAAACCAGATTATCATACTATACTTTGGAAACACCACTATCTACAGTAACATGTGGTGCCTTGGTGAGAATATTAGTATAGTTTTCTACAAGTACTTAATCATATAGCCAAAAACCGAAAGTAGTCGTCTCTGCTATGAAAACCAACCTCTAACAATAACCTTATATAGTATCACATGACATTCCGACAAACTACAGCACAACAATAATTAAATATACATGAACACTCATTTCATTACAATTGGAAACTTGCAGGTTCACTATATCACATCCTCACATAAATTGAAAAGATAAAATTGCTACACGTATTACGTATACAAATTGAAAAGATAAACTTGCAGGCGTCCGTGGTTTGGGAGGTCGGTGAGGTTTTGGACGGACTCGTCACGGCAGCCACCACTAATGACTTAATGAGCGCGGGGGGATGACTGTGAAAGCATATTAGCTATTGTACATATACGGAGTATTTTGCAGATCACCTATTGTATTTTCTTACATGGAAAAGTTCTGCAGGCGTAGAAAGAATCAATCAATTGAGAATGAAATGATTAATTAGCTAAGAACAGTTGAATTTAATGTAAGGATATTTCAATCCTAGTTAAACGTAACTAGGGAGTGATGAGTTGTTTGCTTTCTCCGCAGCCCATGATGGAAGAGGGCAACTTCCCAACCCTTTCAATGCCTTCCTCGAAAACCACCCCCATACCCATGAAGAAATGGGACTCTATGTGGCAGTGGAATAACCAAACTCCGGGATTATCAGCTCGAAACCGAAGGGCGGTCCATCCATAAGGATGAATGGGCACTGTATTCTTCAAGATAGGATTGACGAGGTTGTACTTCTTGGGATCATTGAGGGGGTCAAACTTACCAGTTCCATAGCCCAATACCCAAAAATCATGTCCATGTAAATGCCACGGATGAGTCTCACTGTTGTTAATGTTTAAGGAGTTTGCATTTTGCAACACTATGTCGATTGTCGTGTTGAACTTGAGCCTGTAAATACCGTTGCTTGAGGTGGCATTGGGGTTAAGAGGTGGACTAAGTATGTCATAGTGTTGCCAGTCATAGCCGTCTGGTGGCGATCCTTGGTTGAACACACTATTGAGCTTGTTCCTAAGCTTTTTCTCCTTAAGCGCGACTAGATATGGAGTGTTTGGTAAGGTGAAAGACACATTATTGACAGACCAACGTATGTGGTTGTTAATTTTGTTCTGTGTGTTCAGGAAAATGATCAACCTGTCTGAGATTGCAGGTGGGGGTTCAATAAAACCTTTCCTAGCCTTGATGGCAAGGCTTTGGGCAAGCCTTGGCGCAGTGTTGTTCCACAAAGGACCAGTGGTGGGAACCGTGGGTGGATTTTTGTCTGGGGAGTTTGGAAGGTAATTGAATATGGCTACACCGGTTGGGGTGCCGGGCTTGCGGCTCACCACATTTGTTGTAGCCCAATAGTTCCTGGAAGGGTCTTGGTTGGCTCGAACTAAGACTGAGTAGGTCTCCCCAGAGTAGATGAATAGGTCCTGGACATCGAATGGTTCCACATAATGACCATCCGCCTCTATTACGGTCATGTTATGCCCCTGGATTAGATACACAGCACAAGTTTGTCAATTCGATTCCTGAATTAGCATTTAACAAAGGCTGAAGATATCTTGTACTTAATCATGCTTGTATTTACCTCAATTTGAAAGCTGAGCGCAGACAAGGCGGTTAAGCTACCGATCCTTAGCCGGTATGTTTTCCCAGGGACGACAGACAAGACGAAAGGGGAGCAGTCTGGACTTGTTGTGTTACAAGCCCCTGGCTCAGAGACAGGTGTATTGACTAATGAGCAATTGTACTGACCTCTTCCTTGTATGAGGAGCGACTACAATTAAAAATTCCAAGATGGACAAAGTCAGATATTGACTCATGGTAAATGAAGAAATGGGGAGTTATGCAAATTGATCATATCGAATTATAATGTTAAGACTTCGAAGACTAGGGAGAAACAAGTACCTGAGGTTCTCCAACCCAGACAAATGGGTCAGAATCCAATCCTGTGGCTTGCTCGTAGGTGCTTTTGTGCCACCAATCTGTGAGAAGGATGCTACGGTCGAAGTCATAGGCGAAAGGATCAGACTGTCCGTCCGGAAGTGATACTTGAATCATGCCATTCAGTCCTGCTCCTCTTTGAATCCCGTAATGAGCATGATACAAGAATGTGCCGGGCTGTGTTTTATAGGAAAATACCACATATGTGATCAGTGATAGTCATTTGACGTAGTAACTCTTTGTTAGGATCATTTAGGACTAAATTAATTGAACAAAATTGTGAGTGGTCTAAGAGTATACCTGGTCTACAACAAACTTGTACACTATTGTGTCTCCAGGGACAGTAGGACACTGGCTTACGCCTCCAGTTCCATCAGACCACGGCGTGCCAATCTGTAGTAGATTATAAATCAAAATGAGTTTGTTAATAACAGTTAACTTCCGTCAACATATTAACAAGTGAGCTGTATACATGATAGAATGATCAGTAACCTGTCTGATGCCATGCCAATGGATGGCAAGATTCTCCGTTAGCAAGTTGTTGGTAACCTCGACGACAATGGTGTCGCCCTGCTGGGCAGTGATGGTAGGTCCAGGCGACATGCCATTGACAGTAATGACCAACTTCTTGAAACAATCAGGGGACTTGTATTCATACTTGACATCCCATTTGAAATGCCGAATTTTTGCCTCGACTGTTGATGACGACATTAGGCACACAATGACCATAAGAAGAGTATAATGATAAAGTGGCCATGCTGCTACCACCCCTAAGATTGTGTTCTTCTGGTCACCCCCTCTTACCATTATTATTGTCAAAGTACGATACCTCCTGTAAGTTTGTGAATCCTGAACTTGTCTGCATGCCTTATATATACGCTCGCTGGCTGGCCGGTAGCTACTTCCGAGTTTCGACTACTAGTCAAAAGTCAACCTTTTATCTTCGTGCGTGTATTCAATAAAGTATTCAAGTTGGGACTTTCTTGCTTAGACTATACTGACTTCTTTGTTTAACAGTTCATGTTGATCAGATCAGACACCTACCAGCTAAAAACTAATGCGAATTGTAAACATCTTTTTAAGAAACGTAACCTTAGGACAGTTGGTAACGATGCTGACAGCCATCTTCAGAAACTTTATTTTGATAGACTTTTTCCACATATTAATATAACAAATAGCCAAATAGTGTATCACCAAAAGATATATAGACTTAGGTCTTAGGAGCACATACTTTCACATATACAATTTGTCATTTTTTCTTAGATACTTTTTAAATTTTTTGAAAAATATGTCTCTTCTTATTTTTTATAAGATACATATTTCTTGTATCAAAACACTTAAAATAAGGAGTACAAGAAATCTGAACGTATTCCGAATACACCTAATAATTTATACCACTAGACACAAAGTCAGTCGTATAACAATTGGCCTGGTTGATACTTGAAAGTCTCCTCCGTGTGACCATGTTCCGTCAAAAACTCTTCGACCTAAAGAACTAAAGATATTCCCACACTAGAAGCGCTAATCTACAAATAATTATTTCCTTAGCTAATGCTATTACAAAAATAAAGTACTTGGGGAAGATATTACCTCAATCATATCTCAAACGTAACTAAACTACTGTACTACTATCATGTCTTATTACACGTTTTTAAAAGTGAAGACTATGAACCTATGAGGATGCTTCATTGCTTCTTCATTCCAAGCGACAACGAAGACTGAAGACTTTCTCTAAAAGTGACGTAGACTGAAGACTTGGTATTAAAAGGCAATAGAAATAATAACTGGAGAATCTGATTCACTTAAAAAAAAAAAAAACGCGTTTATCTATCCTCCCATATGCCTTTTTCATCAATTGCCAGAGAATTGTTTTTTTTTTTTTTTCATGTTCAAACTTCTTACAATTTGTGACTTTTATCAGTATGTGGCAAATGGCAAGCGGATCACAAATTATTTGAATCTAAGTTCAGGTCGGATTAATTTGGGCCAGTTTATTTTCGAGTCATATATGTTTTGGACTTAAATTAAGGGGACAAAAAAAATTAAAGTGAGAACACATTGTCGGATGACTTCTCCTCGTGCGCCACTCAATCTACGGTCCCGTTGGAGTCAAGATATGGCTAGAAAGTGTTGTTGGATGAGTGATTAAGAACTTAGAAAGGTATGCAAGAGATCAAGAGAGTTACTTGAAAGCTTCTTGTACTTAAGAATGAATGCTTACAAGTGTAGAAAGAGGTTGAGAGAGTTTGTGTGTTTTGTTATGGGTTGTGGGATTTTCTCTCCCATGTACAAGCCTCGGGGATTTATAGACCCCTTGGAAGTTCCTACACAAAGGCTAGAATATTCTAGCCTACTCCTAACTAGAACTATGTACAACCTTTTGGAACGTACTAGAACACTCTAATACGCTCTAGAACTCTCTACACTAGGGATGTGCATTGTCGGTTAACCGAACCGTTTGTAAGTTTCGGTTGGGTTAACCGAAATTTCAGTTCGGCCATTTCTCGAACCGTTAAGAAACGGTTAACAGATATTTGGTTAACCGTTCTTAACGGTTCGATTTGACGGTTCGATGGTTAACCATATTTTTTTTCATTTTCAAACTACAATTTTAAAATTTTTGTACCTGCAATTGCACATTTTAAGCCAAAGAGGGGTTGCTCTCATCTACGCATCCCTTCTCTAATTTAATAAAGTTCAGTACTTCGTAGTTCACAAATAGTTAAACACTTAAACACAACAACCACACAAATCCAACATTCATCAAATTACAACCCGATCCCGATAGATGCGATGGTGTAAAGTCCGAAAATCAATCTATAAAAACCTAAAATAATACTCCGTAGTAGATAAGTTGTTGCCCATAGGCGACAAGCAGCAACAAGCGACAAGCACTAACAAGAGGCAACAACAACATTTGACGAGCATGAAACAACAACAATATTAGCGTCAGACGACAGAGACTAGCGGCGTCGGTGAGAGTCAGAGAGAGATGACGGTCAGATATGAGAGAGACTAAACAGGGACGGTTGTGTGAGATAAGTATGTTTGAGTAAGATGAGAATATGAAAGCTTGAGATATTTGTTTAGTGGGATGAGATCATGAGAGAGATGAACACTAGAGCACGGAGCGACATGTGATAGTGTTTAGGGTTCTTTAGTTAAACGGTTCTTTTAAGTTTGTACTTCATTTTTTCATTTTCCAGCGCAATACATAAAATAAATAAGATTAGCGGTTCAATTACTGGTTTTCTGAAACCGTGAACCGTAACCGAACCGCTCAAGTTTTATTATTTATGGTTCGGTTAACTGAATCGGTTTTTTGAGACGGTTCGCTTAACCAGTTTGTTAAAAAATGTCGGTTTTTCGATTTCGGTTTTTCCTTGCACACCCCTACTCTACACAATACTAGACCCTTCTAGTATTTACAAGAACATCCTATGGAGTACATTTTAGAACCTTGCACAATATTCTAGAGTTTTCCGCACTACTCTAGAATACTCCACACCATTCTAGAATGACCCACACTATTCCAGAACAATGTATACTCTTCTAGAATTATTTAGAAAACTCTCGACATTTCTAGAACCTCCTAGCGCCTTCATGACCCTTCATGATTCTTTTGTAATGTTCTAGCTTCTTCTTGAGTCTTCCACACAAAACAAGGCCTTCCTTCACCAAGACTAGCCCAAAATAGTGCCTCTTGTCCTTTGGTAAGGCGGGAGAAAGGCGACACATGACAACATGCTCATAGAAGTATTGTATAATCATATCATCATTCGCGTTATACATGATATTAGTTAATTATACTTAATTTTATTAATATAGATGCAATTAAATGATCATATATAGGTTTTGATATAACACAAGACGACAATAGTCATCATGCATTTCGTGCTTACATAGCTCGAGCACAAACCCGGCTCGAACCGATACAACCTGAGAAAAGCTCCAGCTGAAACTTACCCGATCCAACCCGAAAAGTTAGAACCTGAAATCGTTTCTAAACCTAAACAACCCAAAACATGACCCGACCCGACCCGATATAAATATCAAACACAAAATTGATTGAACCCTATTTAAATCTCATCAAAAAATTACACGCTTTGTTTTCCATAGTATTTTTTTTTTCGATTCTCTAAAATTTGATATATAATATTGAATAAATTATTATTACTTTACAATAATAATAATAATAGAAATTAACTCGATCAGAAGTTACCCACAATTTTTAAATATACTTAATTTTATCATTATAAATAAAATTAAATAACTATTAATTCGTTACAAATATTTAACATGATGACATAGCTGATAGCGCAATATCGTGCCTAAACAACACACTTACCATAGAACCAAACCGCCTCAAGTCTCTCAACCCCACTTGACCAAGATCTGATCCCCACCTCCCAATGGACCACCCCACCGCCACCACCACCGCCACCACCGCCACCACCACCACCACCGCGACAACCAATCTAGAGGACCTAATATCACCGGAAGTGCGGGCCCTACAGGAGCTAGCGCTCCGGGGCACGTGGCGAACAATCCTAGAAAAAACCCAATCCCAACCCCAACCCAACCTCCGGTACCCCCACGAGCACATTACCCAAATGACCTTCAATGTGATCGCGCTCTGCAAACTACGCCGTTACTCGGAAGCATTAGACCTCATCGAAACCTCCCTCGAGGACCTGAATTCCCCGTCGTACCGCTTCGAGTCGTACCCCCACCTCTACCCGGACCGTGTGGGGTCCATGGTCCCCTTCTCCCTCCGGTGGCTCCACGCCCACCTCCCCTCCCTCCTCTCCCGCCGCCACCACTCCCTCGACCGCCTCTACCTCCTCCTCGCCTCCGTCCGGGCCCACCCCGCCTCCCCCGCGTGGCGCAGGCGGGAGGAGTTTGTTATTTCGACGATTATTAGCTATCACTCGGCGCAGAGGGAGTTCGCTGTCTGCTTGACTTTGCTTAGGGAAATGATCAATAGGAATGATAAGAATGATAGGAATGGTGGTGATAATAGTGTGTCGCTCTTGTCGAAATACGGAGCTGTTCAGTTACAGTTCGGCGACCTGGAAGGCGCCAAGGCTACCTTCCAGCGCGTCGAGCAGCTGGTCGTGCAACAAGGTCAGCAGCAGGGCGAGGTTCAGCTAACAGAGGGGAGGAATTTGGTGGGGAGGAATAGGGCGTTGGTGTATATGGTGGGGAAGGATTATGTGTCCGCCGTGAGGGAGTATGATGAGTGTATAGAGAGGGACGGGTCGGATGTTGTGGCGATCAATAATAAGGCGCTTTGTTTGATGTACTTGAGGGATTTGTCGGATTCGATTAAGGTGTTGGAGAATTCGCTTGAGAGGGTGCCGACTGTTGCGCTGAATGAGACTGTGGTGATGAATCTTTGTTCCATGTATGAGTTGGCTTATGTTAATCATGCTGATGTTAAGAAGACGCTGAGTAATTGGATTACGAGGCTTGCTCCTGATGACTTTGATTCGTCCTGTACTCGTGTTTGAGGTAGCTTGCTTATTCATTCTCGGCTTTTGTTTCATTGTGTTTATGGTTGGTGTGTTGAATTTGCAAGGTTGCCGTTTCAGTTTGTAGTGTGTTTGCTTTGTGGCCACTTGCTTGATATTTGTGATGTATACCCTGTTTGAAATGTTGAATTGCATTTAGATATGACACAAGTAGTTCAATTTAGGCTGTCGAGGTCGTTTTGGTGGTTGTTCAAATATGTTATGATCCTGTGGGTGGATGTACTGTGAAGCAGAGGTTATATATAGGGATATTTCCTTATGTCACCCTGAGCTTTTGCGTTTTTCTTATATTGCCCCTGTGTTTTGCCGACTTTTTTATGTCACCCCGAGGTTTGTGTTTTTGGGTTTTATTGAGTTTTTATGGATGGAATAATAACGGCGTTAAGAT
>CAAKMY010114318.1:0-17603 GCA_901111285.1 Corrigiola litoralis | reverse complement strand
GTTGGGAAACTAGGTTCGGGTAATTCGGGACCACTACGTGAAAAAATGAGGCGAAGTTCGAATTATTCAGGAATAATCCATAGTTGGGACTATTAAAAAAGAACCGTCCAAACTTCGGATTATTCCTATCAATTTTTCCTTTTAATAATAATTTAAAATCATTTTTATTGGGGAGAAAATAACGCAAAATTATTATTTGGGTTTGATTGCACCCTTTAGTGAGAATTGTAGGGTTGATTTGCTACAATTGAAAGTTAAGGGTTTTGATTACACATAGTATTAGAGTGTTGGGGTCTATTTGCCTCTTTCGCGTTTTATAAGTTATAAAAAGATAGTCTTTCTGAAGTTTTTGTGAAGATATATACGATCGCATATAACTTTTAAATAAGACCAATATTTGTTGATCATATTAAATTGATCATATTAAACGATGAAAATAATCTAAAATTCCAACATACAGTAATTGACATGAGACTACTTTCCCTAACCAGACTAGAAGGGACCACCTACCACCACAACAAGTAGCAGCCTAGCAGAGGACGGTAAGACGCAATTGCTTAGCAAAGAAATCCCCCATCTCATCTCATCCCATCCCATCCCAAAAGTACCGTACCAAATTCCAGCCCGAGAAAAACAAACCCGGATTTAAACACCCCTTAATCAACCCGATTTAATAATACACCAATACGTCCGAACCTTCTTTTCCAGGAAAAAAAAACAAAAAACAAAAAAGGCGTTTGGTTGTGACTTCTCTTCCCTTCCATTTCCAGTCAAAAACTGCGAATTTTCCCCACACAATTTCCATTACACCCAAACAAAGCACTAAAAGTAAAAAAAAAAAAAAAAATTAGCATAGAGAAAGTAAGCTCCTTTTTGTTTTGTCCTTTAATTTAATGAAAAAAATAATATTTATTTTCATTGGTCTCTTTCATTTCACTGTGAAGTTAAGTTTAAGGGTTCAATTTGGTGTTTGATGATGATAATAATTGTTAATGTTGTTGTTGTTGTGGTTTTTAGTTTGATTGTAGTTAGGTGATGGTTTGTTGATGATAATTTATTTGTTGAATTGGTGTAATTTAGGTGGATTTTGAAGTTAATTGAGCATGAGCTGGGTTTGTTAGCTTATTTTATCGGCCATTGACTGTTTTAAATTGGACGGATTACGGTGGATCTCGTGGCTGAGGGATGGATTTGGCGGCTAGTTGTAAGGTATACTTTCCTCGCTTTCGTCTTTCTGTGTTTTTTGTCGATTTTGCTTTGTTAGGGTATGTTTGTGTGGTTTGGTATTCTATTTTTTGGTTTATGAATGCTGTGATGGGTAGTGTGTGAAGTGGGAGTATCGCGATTTTGTGTAGAATTTGCCTGCGCTGTTGGAATTCGTAGAGCAGTATAACTTAGCTTGGCTTAGTTTGTTTTCTGGTGTAGTAAACTGATCGTGTTGCGTATTGTGGATTGGAAGATGGGGCTGGGGGGGGGGGGTTAGTAGGAAGCATTTTGCTATGTTGCCCCGTTTTGAGTAATAAATTGAAGAAACTTTTGTTTGATGTTTGGCTGAAAAAAGCATGTTGTTGGAGTATCGCGTTGTGTGTAGAATGACTCAAGAGAAATTTATATGATTCTTTGGCCAGAGTTGGATTCTCAATTCTGAGACCTTGGAATTCCATTTATGTATCTTCACTTTCCCTGGCTCCAACAAATGAGATATTAATTTCAAGAACATTTTTATGAGCAACGTTTTACCTCTACATGCTTTTTATCATTTATTATCCTGTCACAGCGTAATTTGCATGGAGGGTTTAAGGATATGCATGATTGAGTCCTAGCCTCTTCTTACCCCAAGACAAGGGGGTGAGAAAATCTACTAGGCATCCTTGGGAAAGGGGTTCTTTTGATGTGTTTCCCGTTTCTATATGCTGAATACAGCTTTATTAAACAGTAAATTTTGTATGTTATGATGTCTAGAGCAATGGTCGGGAGATGTCTTCGTATTTTTGTCTTATGTTTCTATATGAATTTTTTATGTTTGTTTTCATATTACAATCTTGCCACGGTTACGATAAAAGGAGCATCATGCCAGGGTGGTTGTTTGCTTTTGTAATCTAGTGCATATGCACTTCTATTTTCTATTTCTATCTGCCTAGCAAACAACCCTAATTGTATGTTTTTTTCCTTCTGCATAAACTGTTGTTGATGGCTTATACTTTAACGAGCATAATATTCTTTTGTAGGACAAATTGCAATCCTTCCGAATCAAGGAGCTTAAGGATGTACTGACACAACTAGGTCTCTCTAAGCAAGGGAAGAAACAGGTTGGTGTGATGAAATTTTTTTCAGTGCCCTGATATTGAAGTTTGCGTTCTGAATTTCTTGAAAGTTGGTATAGTCCAATAATGTTAAGCATTAGTCTGCAGTTTTTTTTTTCTTCTAAATCTCTTATGGGGTGAAAGAGCTTTACTTTTGGGTTTCGTTGGTTTGAATTTTTAGTTTCCCTCTGCTTTCCATTCCTCCTAGAAGAGGGCCACACAATCTGAAAAGAAAAGGAAGAGCTTGTGTGACTTCGTTACCGTAAGGACATGATTGGCTAGAACTTTGAGTTCATATGGCCTTTCAACAAGCTTATACTGAGAGAGTGAGAGAAGAGAGAGATGGGGGGGGGGGGTGGAGTTGCTGTGGGACATCTTTAGTCTTAAAGGGCGATCGAATTTCGTTGAAGGGGACATGTCATTTGAGATGCATTTGATTAAAGAACTGTGTGTCACTATTTCTCAGTGCTACCATATTTAGCTTTTTTTTGTTTGTCAAAATTGTTAAAGAGGCCAAGCCAAGTGTTTTGAGCTCTTTTGGTGAAAGCAAAAATTAGACTTGAGGTGCAAGAGATAAAGATCAGAATAGAATGAGATAGAAAGATATATGCACCATACCAAAGCGAGGTAATTTTAGTATACAAAAGCTTGAGATGTCTTGTTCTTGCCCTTCATGACTTTATCTTTAAATGGGCTTTTGCGCTTTTAAATTTGGGTGTCAACCATTTTGTGTGTCATATGTACAAACAATTTTTACCAATGAAAAAAAAAGAAAAAACAGAGTGAGAATGAGAGGTAGAATGGGGTGTGATGAAGAGAAAAAGCAAATAGTAATAATTATTATTTGCAACTTTGCTTTGTTGTTGGTTGTGAGCGTTTATTTTTGAAACAACTTGAAGAAACTTCATGCAATTTATTGAAGAGTTTATGAGTTGCTTGTTATGAGAACAATAAGCTTAGTTTAAAAGAAGGCAAAGGCACAAAACAAAAGCACGCGCCTTTCGTAAGCAAGGCACACTTTTTTTTTGGAAAAAAATAGAAGTTAATAAAAACCACTAAACACCAACCCATACAAGTTGTAAAGCCCTAAGTTATAGAGAATGATAGAGGGGAGTGAAGACAAAAAGAAAAAAAACCAGATCACCAACCTGAAAATCCCAGATCTACGAAAATTTGGCAAAACGGAGGCCGGAATTGAACTCGAAATGGTACAACGGCTGTTGACCGGTGTCCGAATGCTTTTTTCGGGCAAAAAAATACCTTGCCCTGCCGGAAATGCCGTTACGAGTCCGATTCCGGCCTCCGTTTTGCCCAATTCCTATGCATTTTTCGTAGATCTGGGATTTTTGGTTCGTTTTATGGCCTCAAAACAAAACACATACTCTAGGGTGTAAGGTGGCTACTCATCATGCTAGGTAATTTTTTCAAAGAAATGGGTTGATCTGGGATTTTTGGTTCGTTTTATGGCCTCAAAACAAAAAACACATACTTTAGGGTGTAAGGTGGCTACTCATCATGCTAGGTAATTTTTTCAAAGAAATGGGTTTGGAAATTTCAAATTTGTTCTACAACCAATGACACAAAGCGAAATTCTATGTCTAATGGAGGAGGAGGATCGCAACTAGGAGTTAACTAATATGTATTATCCAATAATTATGAGGAGTGTGGGCCTAAAAAGAGATATTTGTTTTGATAGGTTTTAATTTTCTTGATGTTGTGTGTGAGGGCTTCTTGTCTTTAGACAGTTCTAAGTATTGATAAACTATTTAAAAAATTGATAGGAATAATCAAATGTTTGGGAAAATTTCTCTTAATAATCCCAAATTTGTATTGTTTTTCTTCGTTTAATGATCTCGATTTATACGAGCCTGATTGGCGAACCTAATCTAGCCCCATTCTCCTCAAATCACCTTCTAATCACCTTTTTCTCTCCCCTCTCTATGTTAGTTTCCTTTTTGGACCATTTTCGGGCGACTTTTTAGGCCAAAAGGCCAACATAAAAAGTTCCTCTACACGTAACATGGTTTATATCTCCAGTTGTCAAATTCAGGGGGCAAAGTTTTCTTTTCCTTCCCTTTTATTGCGTAGTTTTGGGTTTTTTGATTGGTGGTGGTAGTTCTAGGCCGCTGTTTTGTGGGGTAGTTCTTCAGGTTCGTTGTGATTCGGTAGTCGCTACCATTGCTGCGTGGTGTCCTAGTGGCGCTTCATGTTTAGGGGGTTGTGGGTGCGGTGGTCCTGTTGCAATGAATGGTTGGTTAGGCTTGGGAGTGAGAGAGGTTGGTAGGGGGTGTAGTGTAAAAGATAGAAATAAAGTTGGTGATGGTTTGATGACAGGAAAAAGGTTGAAGAGGAAGAGGTGGCTAGTCGTGGTCCATCCGGTGGAAGGGGGGTAGGGGGTCGTGGCGTAGGGTGGACTGAGGAGGGAGTGGAGTGGAGTGGGGTGATTGCATAAACTACAGGACAAGGAAGGTGGTGGAGGAGGAAGAGGTGGCTAGTGAGTGGTTTGGTGAGGGAGAGAGAATGAAGTAGGTTTGACATGCACTTTGGTTATATCAGGACCATTGTTCGAAATAATGATTCAAACTTTGGTATTATTTTTTAAGTAATCCAGACATGGTACTATTGAAAGAAATTCGCCTAAATTTGGGATTAATTTCATCAGTTATTTCTAAACTATTCTATCTTAACTAAAAATCCAATGATACTTTTCTTTGCGAGAGCATCTGTCTCCCAGCGTTTAGCCTATTACCACACAACTGGTATATATTACACCTTTGAATTAACACCCTAGATTCTATATGTGGTGTGAAATTCATTATAAGGTGTGAGGATAGACAAAAGGGTGTGGGAGTAGACGCCCTCTTTTTTCTAACATGTGTATATATACATATATGTAAAGAGTATTTACTTGGACCTGGCTTGGCTTTGCAGTTCTCCATGCAACTTCTAGTTGGTTGGATATTGAATATGTTAATATGCCATCTTCAGACTGTTGTCCTTTAAGGAGACATCTGCAGAAGTAAATGTGATGCCTCTAGTTCTCATGCATCATGAGTTTCATTTGCTCTATACCTGGTACATCGGTGTTTATCTTTAATCTTTTTTGTTTGCAGGATCTAGTGGATCGAGTTTTGGCAGTTTTCAGTGATGACCAAGGTAGATGTTCGAGATATCTTCATCCCTGTTCGTGTTAAGTTTGAGACTCCTTTGGCCTAAGCGTGGAACTTGTGTTGTAGTAATCTTGATGGAGTAAACATTATATAGTTCCCAGAGTTTTGGGTGGTCTGTAATTCCCAGTGTTTTGGGTGTTTTTTTGGCCTGAAGTGTTCTTATTCTTGCTTGCAAAGGTTCTGAGGCAGTTTCGGGCTTTAGGCGGTCACGTCGAGATGGAAAATTCATGCACGTGGCATTTCTTGGGCCTTGTGTCTAGTGATTATGTGTTGCTGTTTTCTTGATTCTGTCTGAGTTAGGCTTATAATGCGATTCGGGGCTTGAATGATGTTTTTTTTTTCCCCATCTGGCTTTCATCTTTTTTGTTTTTTTTTTTTTGGTACAAGCCCGTGCTTATAATTCGGAAACAATAAAGGTACCCTGACAAAAGCTATAGTTTATACCTTATTTGCCCAAACTCCTTTCCTTTATGTGATTTGTTGACAACTATGTCAAATTTGGTTTCCACATCCACTTTCATTCTTGATTATACCTAGGAGTCTTAAGGACTGTCTTCGTACTTTCAAATAGACCTTTCCCAGTTTAGTTCAGTATCTTCTTTTTGCCTCGTCTCTGTCGATCTCTGTAGTCTTTTCGAACTGCCTACACCTCCCTGATTATTTTCTTAATGCTTCATGTCTTCATCTATAATGGCTGAATGTGCTTCCTTATATTATTTTCCAATTTTTTCCATTTTTAGCTTCTGATATCACCGAGTGTATTTGTCTTTTTTGTGCAGGTTCAAAGATGTGGCCAAAGAGATCTGCAGTTTCAAAGGAAGATGTGGCGAGATTAGTGGACG
Organism: Corrigiola litoralis; assembly: GCA_901111285.1. NCBI lineage: Eukaryota > Viridiplantae > Streptophyta > Magnoliopsida > Caryophyllales > Caryophyllaceae > Corrigiola > Corrigiola litoralis. Next base: position 11,288 of record CAAKMY010114318.1, on the reverse strand, counting down.
ACACGTACAGGTACAATGTTGACTAGACTTATGCGCTTTTAGTAATGAAAGTTTTTTCGTGGTGAAGCTTTTTTGTCAGTCTAAATCACCTTGTCCTCTTCTATGGTGTGTTTAAGTAGTAGGTCCTCTAATCCAGCTAGTTGCTGGGAAATCTTTTTAAGCTATACTAGGGAAGATGGTTCTAGAGGAGTGAGGATTGTGATTATTTTCATTTAATAACTTGAAGTGGTAATTCTTAGCTACAAAAAGCTCATGGGAAATTCTTAAGCTGTCAAACAACACATGAAGTCCCGCTTACCTAGGTAAGACATTGTAAGTGGCTTAATTCAGGAGAAAGTAGAACTTTCCAAGGCGTTTTGGTTGTGTTATTTTCTCAACCAAATATCGTTTCCAACTTTCTTTATTAGACAACTAACTACATATGGTTTAACATGGATATAGTTAAAATTCACGAATTTAAGAGTAGTCTTCTGTAAAACATCAGGGTTTGTACAATTATGAAAAGTGCTTAGCTTGCTTCTTCTGACCAGGAAAATGCAGGGGTGTGGGGCTACTGATTTAGCATCAAAAATCCAGGGCACTTCGGACACCATAACCTTGAAACCGAAAGAGGAAGTTGATGATTCGTTTGCTACGGACATGAAAGTTCGGTGTCCCTGTGGGAATTCACTACTTACAGAGTCGATGATCAAGGTTTGTGCACCTTACCGAGATCTATGTTCCTTTTTGCCTTCACCTTTAGATATGAATATATGATACATGCTTGTAGTAAGGACCTTCCTCATCCCTCTTGAACCTCCTGCGGTCATGTCCATTATTTGCTAATGCATTCGAACTAATTTAAAATGAGTCAGTAAATGTTATAGGTCTTGACATCTGTGTCCGATTTGAGGCTAGCATTCTGGCACTTAAACAAACTCCAAAACCACATAGTACCCGGAAATATCTAAAATGTCATGGATAATGTAGATGAATCCCACCTTTTATTGCCTTCTTTTTTTTGGGGGGGGGGGGGGGTTGTTGAATTGGATGTTGTATTCTTTTCTTTTTCCATTGAAAATGCATTGTAGCTTTGGTGAACAAAAGTCCACCTAGCTTAAAGCTTACAATAAGTATTCCTTTGGATAAGGGTAGTTGGAACATATTTAAAAGCACCATTAGCCTTTTCACAAAGGGACGCAGGGTAAACTACCCTCTGCCAGGCATACTCTAATGGATAACGAGTTCTCATAAAGTTATGCAAGTTACGTTTAATCCAAATACTCCTTCGATTTGCTTGCAAAGGATACTTCACAACAGTTATATCTACCGAACCCCACAAAGGAAGTACTAAATAAGTCTTGAGCTGAGCTTGGACAAATGCGACATTCACTGCTCCTCTCAGAGACATAATACACAGCTGGACTATGAGCATCACCCAATCTAAGCCATTTTAGATTATCATTAGTATTAAGTCAGCCTATATCCACAGTTTAACAAAAAGGTCGCAACTTAGTAGGAGCTTTAATCTTTAGATATTGTTCAAGATGACACCAAACTCTTAAGATGTCATTCTGGTGATGCAGCACAAAAAAGATATAGAGCTGAAAATCCTCGTAGAGTTCGTCTTCCATATTCTTGTATTCTCTTGTTCTATGAGGTGCACAGTCTCCAAAGTAATGATTAAAGCACCTCACTCTTGATAGCCCTCCATAGCGCCAACATCGGCATCCCTATCCAACATTCTTTGTAGGACATCAACAAGTAAAGTGAATAGAAGTGGAGACAACAGGTCACCACTCACCCTGAACCTAATTATTCTGTATTCTTAACTTCATATCTTATCTCCCTGGTCTTGATTCCATAGAAAGTGTACCTGACCGTCTTATCTGTTATTCCTCCTATTCTTCTATAAATTTTAACTTGAATTATTTTGTGGTGTTGAAGTTGGTGGTTGCTTTCTATCCGTCTGCCTTGTTTTGTTTTTGTTTGGGGGGGGGGGGGGGATTGAAGTGTCTTTGTATGTCTGTGTAACGGTTCAGGCCTCTCTGTATCATGAGAGGTGTGAATATGTGCCTGCCCAGTTGACGAAGTTGATTGGCCGATTCAGCTTTTGCCTCATTAACCCTGTGCCTACAAAGAGGCTCCTGCCTAAGCGGGTAGTAAGCAGCCTTGCCCCTACAATGCAATAACACAACATAGAAAGGCTGTTTCAAATTCAATATGACCATTACGTGGAGTTGCACCAACCACTTTCTACTTCACGATAAATAGAATTGGAAAGGATTATATAGGCCCTTAATCTATCATACATAATTTTGTCCTCAAGAATGTAGACACATATGCTGCTTAAGATATTAAAGCTGAACTCCAGCTATATAGTAGTCTCAAAAAAGATGAGTTCACTTCCTCACATGGACACTCTTTTCCTTCAAGAAACCTGTTATGGGAGTGTAAACTATGCTGTTTGATGTGACCCATTGAGCTAGTAATAAGTCATCATTTCCTTTTAATCGATTAGATAACTGTAGCTTAGTTTCTTTATGTTCTTGGTTTGATGGTTCTGAAAGTTCTGAAATTCTGTGGCACAGTGTGAGGATCCAAGGTGTCAAATATGGCAGCATCTTGGCTGTGTTGTTATACCTGAGAAGCCTTTAGACGGAATTCCACCTGTTCCTTTCCAGTTCTATTGTGAAGTTTGCCGCCTCAGTCGAGCTGACCCGTATGTATCATTGATCCTTCATAAGATATTGATTTTTCTGCTGGATTGTCAAGCCTTCTTATTGTTTGTTATGCTTTTATGTTATTTCGTTGCCTGTTTATTAATTACCAAAGTATGTCTTCTTTTGACAGATGCATGATAACCAATTTTATGTTTGGTCATTAACTTGTTTGACATATTTATTAGTGGCTCTTTTGTGGGTTGAATGGCTTTTGAAACTTGTAGGTTTCTGTGTGACATTGAGACTGAAGGAATATCCTTCTTTAGGTTCTACATAGAAGGGGACATAGAGAGCTATAATACCACAACATCACAGCCTTATCCCCAAGTTGATTCATACTTATATCTGAGTTATGAACAATCCCTATCTCATGCCACTCAGTCACGAGGAATTTCTAAAGACAAACTTTTATTGAATTTCATTTTAAGTACTCCTTTCTGAAGAGTGTAACTTTCCATTGCCGTATATGTATGATCTGTTGTATTTGTAATATCTGATATTTAGTTTTGTATTCTGTAGTTTTTGGTCGACAGTGGCACATCCTTTATATCCCGTGAAGTTGATATCAACTAGTGTTCCAACTGATGGGTGAGTAGACCTCTCCTCTATTAACATGATTTCACCTCTATAATTTTTGGATTGATCTATTTCAATGAACTGTGTTACTGCCTAGCAACTGTTCTAAATCACATTGACATATTGCAATACAATTTGTGTGCGAATTTGTCCATGTATGTGGAATGTGGCCTATTATTTTTTGTTGCTTTAACAAAGTATTGTTATGCATTGATGCAGTTTCTTGGATATTAGATGACATAAGAAGCTGTTTAAGGAACATTAAGGTTTACGAAGCAAAGCTTCCATTTCTGTGCCTTTTGTTGACAGCTAGGCTTCACTTTAACATAGAATTCCTTCAGTTGTGTGGAAATAGTTAAAAACAAAGACAATAGAGCTCTAATTGGAATCTTAGTTGCCATATATCCCTAGTGCTATGCGGCTTCATGCCTATTTTATCCCTGTCTAGGTGAACTGCATTCCCAGAACTGTGGCTTAAGCGTCCCTGTGAAATTCATTCTGCCATTGATAGATAAAAGCACCTCATTAGAATTAGGGTTCTTTCTTTACTTTGGAAGTTTATCATTCTGCATTTCTGCCCTTGATAGATATAGAGTTTTCTTTTTGTCTTGTATTTTTGTAAACATTGCCATGAAGTATGTGCTGCCTTATATTTACTGAAGTAGCCATTTGCTGTGGTTTATTAGATACCTAAACAATCTTGCTGATTTGAGGTTTACTTTTGCACTCTTTGTAGTACAAATCCAGTGCTTGCTGTGGAAAAAACATTTCATCTTTCAAGGTCAGATAGAGAGTTATTGTCAAAACCCGAGTATGCTGTTCAGGTTGGTTGATTGCTGACACTGATAGTGGATGTTCTACTGTGTTCCTCTTTTTCATTCATTGTGGTTCTTTCTCATTGATGTTGTCTCAGGTTTTTCGTTTCCTTCAAGATTATGAACAGGGACATCTATTATTGTGTTTTATCGATTGTGTTTTTTTTATTGTGAATGCATATTTGGTTGAAATTTATTCTTGTATATTTGGGTTTGAGGAGGCAATCACCTAATGAGCTATTTACGTGAATCAATGTAGGCTTGGTGCATGCTTCTCAATGATAAGGTTCCTTTTAGAATGCAGTGGCCACAATACGCTGATTTGCAGATCAACGGTTAGTTTTTTGTATTTATCTATTATTTTCTGAATTTGTAAGCACCACATTTAGTTTGCGATTATTGAATTGCTTTGGTGGAGGTTCATTGAAATTAGGGTTTTTTTCATCTCGCCAGCGGCCCTTTTTTGTGTCTTTGTTCTTTCCTTACGTACTGGTTCTTCTGAGTGTTCCAGGTTTTTGCTCTTCAAAACGTCTCTTTCATGTGTCACGACACTAGGATCTCAAACTAATTGCTTAGTTTCACTTTGCCCAACAATAGGTGATTTATAGAGTCTACTCTGAGATGGAATATTTATGATGTTAGTCAAATGATATTTTTGGCATTTCTCTGGACCAGAGTTCATTCTTGACATATAGTCTCACACGGTGGTGTAAAATGAATCTAGGGACTAGGCTTAGGCTTAGGCTAACGAACAAGAAGCAAGGCGATACAAACATAGCTATTTGATGCCTTGTATAAATGCATCTTTTGTCGTAATGGGGCTTTGTAGCATATTGTATTATGTCTTGTACACTATGCACTGAGATGTTTGTTAGATGTGATATATTTCAGGTCTATTAGCTGATGTGAGTTCTACTACTAGTCCAAACTTTCTCCATTTTTTAGAAATATTCATTCCACATTATTTCTGTTTTATTTTTTCTTGCTAGCTCCTAATGTGGCTTGTGTATCAACATTTCAGGTGTGCCAGTCAGAGCTGTTAGTAGACCTGGTTCACAATTGCTGGGAGCTAATGGCCGTGATGATGGTCCAAATGTGAGTCTCCTTCATTTTCTCTTTTTTATTTGCTTGTTGAACGATTGTGCTAGGGCACATAACCTTTGGTTATTATATGGTAATGTAAGGATTCTGTCAACTTGTTTGCCTGTTCCTCTTTTGTCAGATCTCACAATTCACCAGAGACGGAATTAATAAGATCTCTGTAACAGGATCTGATGCACGCATTTTCTCTGTTGGTGTTAGATTAGTGAAGCGGCGTACGCTTCAACAGGTATAATTTTGCTTTGGCGCAAATTGCATTGTAGCCATTTGCTGAATTTGGTGATGGACTGGCATCTTATTTCTTAGTGGATTAACTTTTGATTGAAAGCATCTTAATGTTATCTTAACTGGCTGACATACCATGGAAGTCTTAGCAGAGATCTTTCTTTTCTATTTGTCACCCTTCCGTTCGTCAATGGGGTTTATACCATTACTGTCCTCTTTTGTGTCAAAGGATTGGCTACTGATAAAGGGCAGAAATGCTAAAGTCTGAATGCTCACGCTTTTAAAAGTAATGTTACATACACTTTGTGTAGTTTTTAAGGCATACGGCAAAAGAGAGGCCATAAATGATGTTCTTTTTATGGATGATTATCTTATTTTCCTTCAACTTGTCATTGTTAAGTTTGTGGTGCATGCTTGACTGAAATTAGCCTAAGCTGGCAGCTTGGCGTAAAACAAGCCAACATAATTGCAATGTTCATGCAAATGTAAGGTGGTTAGAGAAAAGTGTGTTTTCAATTAAGGTTGTCTTTTCTAGTTAGTTGCCTCTGAAATCAGGTATTTTCATGTGTTCCCCCTAATTATAACGGCCAGGTACTAAGTGAAATTACTCATATTTGTCCGGTACCTTAAATGGAATTATCCAAAAGACGGGTATCCAAAGTGGTATTCGCTATATGTCGGGTACCCAACATGGAAAGTTTCCTAAATGAAACCATGCTTTTTGTTTGTAACTCTCCTCTTGCCCTTTCTTTTTAATATTTCCTTTGGCCACCTATAAGCTTTGTGTTTCTTTTGGGCACAGATATTAAGATAGTAATAAAAATTGCATACAAGGCAAGTTGAAAAGGTAGGGATTACAATATGGTGGCTTATGACTTTACTCTTTGACCCACCTATAATACTCATCCCCCACCCCTGAACTACTCTCCTCCCTGCACCAGCCGCCTGCCCGGCTTCCCAAGCCTGGCCCCCACCGTACCCCCACTCTGCAATACCCCCTCCAAGTGGTCATCTATCTCTCTCACTTTCCCCCTTTATTTCTCTCCTATTTCTCTGTACTCATTTGTCTCTCATGCCCACCCCACACCCACCCTTGTTTTTTTCCCCTCGTGTTGGTGACAATGAGACAGTGGGTGAGGATGAGAGTTACATGAGAGTTATGAGCTTGAGAAAAATCGACGGGCTTTATTGATAAAATTGATCTTATTGGCATAGAGTTTGTCCGCAAGGACCTAGTAACTGTCCTATAGCCTATTAGGAAATATAGAAGGGTTCCTGACGCCTGTTGCCTTATAGCTTATTGCATGCAAATATAGGTGCAAATCAAGGGCTGGTATGTACATGAACGTGTTGAGGTAGCTGTCCAGTGGCCAAAAGCAGATTTTCTGCATTCTTCTCCACGCTTTATATTTCTTCTTTGTTTGTTTAGTCTTGAGTAAATAGATTATTTCAGGTGCAGCAAGTATTGTCAGCTTTACCTTTCCTGTTTCCTTTTTTTTTTGGGAGGTGTTTCCTTTTATTATACGATACATAAAAGCTATGTTTGTAGTCATTACTAAGAGTGATGGTACTTACTTTTGTTTATAACTAAAATTGCTGAATTTGTTTCTGGTAGATTCTAAGCATGATTCCAAAAGAGTCAGATGGTGAGCGCTTCGAAGATGCTCTTGCTCGTGTTCGTCGTTGTGTTGGAGGAGGCGCGGCTGAGAATGCTGATAGTGACAGTGATATTGAAGTTGTTGCAGACTCTTTCACAGTTAACCTTCGTTGTCCTGTAAGTGTTATGTTGTGTATATAATGAAATACCATTTTTGATGCCTTCCGTATCTGGCGAAGTTCACATGCTGTTGAATTTAACAATTGTATCAAACTCCGTACAAAGCATTTTGTTGACGAGTATCTGAGGTAGAGGCAAAAGTACATTAAAATTGAGCTTAGACCTAGGATTTTATTGTGAAAATTTACGAGGCTGTCTCATTGTGTTTAAAATAAAATATTGTTCTTCTGTTTCTTAAACTAGATGAGTGGTTCTAGAATGAAGATTGCTGGAAGATTCAGGCCTTGTGCCCATATGGGTTGCTTTGACCTGGAGACGTTTGTGGAGATGCAGCAGCGTTCAAGGAAGGCAAGCAAATCACTTTAATGTCATTTTATTCTGCTTGCATGACAGTATATCTGATGTTTATTTTCTGCAGTGGCAATGCCCTATATGCCTGAAGAACTATTCCCTGGAGCATATAATCATTGACCCATACTTTAATCGCATTGCAAGCAAGGTATTTATTGAATCTTTCAGAGTTATCCTGGTGATACTTCAAACTATGTTGGTGGATAGTTAAGGAAATCTATTGTTGTTTCTACAGATGCAGTCCTGTGGTGAGGACACAACTGAGATTGAGGTGAATACTGATGGTTCATGGCGTATTAAGTGTGACCATGAACGCATGGATATGAGGCAATGGCATCTACCTGATGGAAGCCTTTGTCTTCCTGATGAGGGAGAGGCTAAGCTTAAAGCTGAAACGTCAAAACCAATCAAACAAGAAGGCAACAGTTTGAAATTAGGAATTCGGAAGAACAGCAATGGGTTATGGGAGGTTAGTAAGCATGGGGAAACTAATACTCAATCTTCAAGTGAAAGAGTGCCAGATTTATTTGGAAATGGTGGATTAAAGGTTATCCCGATGAGCAGTAGTGCCACTGGTAGTGGTAAAGATGGTGAAGATCAAAGTGTTAATGAGGATGGTAATGCTAATTTTGATCGGGCAAGCCACTATGGTCTTGAACTTGATTCTATCTCTTTAAATCATAAAACCACATATGGATTCACCACTCAGGACGTTCCAGCAGTGGCAAGGGATGCAGACGTTATTGTCCTCAGCGATTCAGATGAAGAAAATGGCATGTTAGCAAATGGAGCAGTTCACAGAAATGGCCTGATGGATAATGGAGTTGGCTATGTTGTTGGTCCTCGTGGTATTTCAGCATCATATGAAGGAGATCCTGGTCTTGGTGTCGGTGGAAGTTCGTGTCTTGATCTTTTTAATCCTGCTGAAGATGAATTTGGACTGCCCTTGTGGCAGTTGCCTTCAACTACTCAAGCGGTCTCGAGCTTTCAGTTATTTGGTTCTGATGGTGATGGGTCAGATACTTTAGCTAATCCGTATCTTAGTTCTGTGACGTGTCCAATGAATGGCTATGTATCTGCTGCTGATGCTGCTATGAATCCATGTGGTTTTGTACCGGATTCTTCAGTTGGTCATTTAAAGCATGACCTTAATGATGGTTTAGTTGACAATCCGCTGGCGTTTGGTGGAGAGGATCCATCTCTACAAATTTTTCTTCCTACTAGACCTTCTGATATATGTGGGCACACTGATGCAACTAATCACCAGGATACGACAAATGGCCTACGCAGCGAGGATTGGATCTCTCTTAGGCTCGGTGATGGTGGTGGTGGGAGTCACGTGGACTCAGGTGCTATGAATGGCTTAAGTTCTGGACAGCAGCCACGTTCAACAGAAGGAGCTATGGATTCACTGGCTGAAACAGGTTTGTGGTTTGTAATTCCTGTCTGCTATTGTTCAATATTTTGCATGGTAGGAAGTAAGAAATGCATAAACAAAGCTGGAAAATCTGCATCTTTTCCATTTTTTTGAAAAAGGAAATTCGGGCTATGAATAACCTCCCTCCCAGGAAAGAAGAGAAAATTTTGAAACAGTTCTACTGATGTATTGTAATAAGGTAGATAATTGTTGTGTATAGCTGATGTTAGTGACCTTTGACAATATTGAAAGACTGGTAGAAAGTAAAGTTAATTGTCGGCAGCTAAAACCCTTGAGAAGGACAAACTTAAAGCAATTTGGTCAATAATCTGAAGGGCAAATGTGACCTTAACAAATTTCTTGTGCAGCAATCAGCATGGGTTTGTTTTTGTCAACTTGGAAGATGTATCCTAGGAGTTGTTTGAATACTGCCCTTGACTTTAGGATGCTACTGTTCACCTTTCGTGTTGCTAGATCCCATTCATCATGTCCGGTTTCTGTGTGTTTCTGCTGCAGGGTATTTGTTCGCTTGTAACGACTTTCCATTAGTGTTCACAATACTGAAAAGTGCATGAAGTTTGTTGTAGCGGACTTTGATTGGATATATACTTTTGCTTCTGCAGAAGAATTGTGTAACTTTATGGGGTTTAGATTCAGGTGACTGGAGCACAGATATTTGGCTCAGGGTATAACTACGAAAATAGCAATGCTGTCATTTGAATTCGCGTGTCCCTTTTCTCTTATCACTTTATCACAATGAATATATTAAACTACCACCATCTTTGAGCATACATTAATTTGATGAGTTGAACATGGAAGTTTTTCGGGCCCGTGAGCAGTGAGTGGTTTGGGTAATTGTGTGAAATACTGAAATGCTTTAAGCGCAATTAGATTTTTACTTACATAGTTGGTAAGAGTCATAGTAGTCACTGTTTCTACTTGTATGCAGCCCCAGTGCACTTGTCCAGCCTGTTTGCAGACTAGACCAGCTCTTTTGGAAGGTCATTTACTTGAATTCTGGGCTTTTTGACATTTTTTCGGCCTGAGGGGCTGTTTTCTTTTACATGGCTCTCCTGGTATAAACCACTAGTTTTCGTTTTAAGAATTCAGTGCTAATTTAAGTTGTTCATCTTTGTGTGCAGCTTCATTCTTGTTTGGTTCAAATGGCAGCAAATCTGGAAAAATTAGAGAAAGATCAGATAGCCCCTTTTCACGGCAGAAACGTGCTGTGAAACAACGTTTGTACCTTTCCATTGATTCTGCTTCTGAATCCGAGTGAAAGAGTTTTGGCTTTTGCTGTCCATAATATTTAAGAAAGGAGCTTGTCAGCAAAATATATAATCGTTGGAACGGGTCTGTATATAGGAACTCAAAGTTGGTTTGTGCAGGCTGTATTGGATGACAACTAAGGTCAGGATGTTGACTAGGACTAAAGATGGGTTGCTGTGGGTCTTCTAAGATAAATTGGTGCATTTTGAACATAGCTATCGGTGTCTGTTTTGGACGACAACTAAGGTCAGGATGTTGACTGAGACTGAGATGAGAGGCAGTGTGTTGTCTAACACCGTTGGTGCAATTAGGATCTAGCTTTCAGTTAGCTGTAACACTTCTTTTGAGCCTTGGTTCTGGCGGAATGGTACATATGATTGCTAATTCATTTTGTGGAACAGTGCTGGCTGAAAGTAGCACATACATTTGTTGAAGCAGGTCCAATCTGGTATATTCAATTATTGGCAGTGTTTAGATGTGAAAATTGTAAACTAGATCCAAAGGATGTAAACCTTTGATCTGTGATAGCAGGAGCGTTTTTAGATCTCAGCTTTTAGCAAATCTACCAGCCTCCAGTTTTTGTAGGAGCTCATAGTTTGTAAATGTCTTGGTGCAGATGAGTAATTTATAGAAAGAAGTCCTTTTATTTTTCGTAAACTGATTGTTGCCACAACTGGTTATTGTTATTTTGTTTTAGTTATATAGTTTGTACGTTTTCTAATAAATAATAGCGGAAATCTTTATTTTTATTCGGAGAATCTTGACTTCCGATGACTGAGTGTGCAGTTTGCCATGGTTTTTACATAACATTATAAAACACAGCAATATTCTGGTGCCTAATTAGTACCATAAAGTCTTTTAGAAAATTAGTAACAGAAAACACTATTTTCTATCTATATAAACAATCTATATAATATTGGTGTTTAAGCACAACTATTACGCCATGTTATCTCTAATACATTTTTGCCACCCCATCATATATTCATCGGTAATTTATAATATGGTCACGGGAGCAACCTTCTACATGCAACCCTCCCACAAAATGAAGTACTGGT
>CAAKMY010114275.1:0-38097 GCA_901111285.1 Corrigiola litoralis | reverse complement strand
TTTATACAAACAACTAATTTTTAGTTAATTATTTAGATTTGTATATACAATTATTAAAAACTAAAAACCCAAAACTGCAAACTGCAGTGATACCGAACGAGCCCTAGCTTTATCTCAATTTAGTTTTTGCAATAATATTTTTTATTTTTTTTTTGCTCATACCTTAACAACTTTTGATTCTTAAAAGAGAGAGTCGAAAGTCATATATACAAGAGAATGCAATCTTGTACTTTAGTCACTTAGAAGGTACAAATGACATTTCTTTAGACTTCACTCATAGGACATTGACCATATACTCCATGGATTTCAAAAGTTTCCCTTAACAACAAAGAAAGCAATTTGTATGTTGTAGTGGGATGCTCTTTTTTTTAATATCGAAGATAACCTACACAATATCCAGTACACGATGTCACTATCACGGCCTCTCGCATATTGTGATAGGATGACCTTTTTGTTATACAATAAGGCCTAACATCATACCTTCATTCAGTACAATTGAGATTACATATCTTAAAATTGTGTTTCATCATATATTTCACTACTTCTTCATATGTTATATGAGAACCTTATGTAATCAATTAGTTTTGAGTTTGACATACATATGAAGTTAATATGACTATATGACTACCGTTTTTAAAAGAAAAATTATACTAGGAGATAAGAGCTTGAACACTTGTTGGGATAGAGGATCTTCATTGCATTCTTTAAAGCCATCGGATAATGTGCGGGCCCAGCAAGTATGATAATGCATTTTCCTTGTGTAAGATCCAAGAGGGCAATAAATTGAATAAAGCCATCCGGAAACCCTTTTTGGGACATTGCCACTTTATGGTTCTATTTATATGCATTCAAGCCTACTTCTTCATTCATTACCTCTTCTGCACCAAACAAAAACACAAGACCACAACTTCCCACTCCCTCTCAAACCCTTCTTTAGGTGTTCTTTCAATTCACACGAGCAAGTTAGCCAGAAAAAGAGGAGTTCCAAAGTTCTATGCCCTGATAAGTCTACTAGCACTAGAATATATAAATACTCCATACAACTACTCACAAAAATGGACCAGGACCCTTTCACAGCAAGCCTGTTCAAGTGGGATTACCCACGAGGCACCTTAGCAGCAGCCTCAGCTCCTTCCCATCAGCAAACAAGGCTGGTGGAAGCATCCAGTGCGCCACTTTCGCTACCGCCTTCGATACCATCTTATCTAGCTCGAGGGCTGATAGCCGGTATAAGGGATCCATCAGGACTTCCGGGAGTAGGAATGGGGATGGGAATGCAAGGCATGTCCATGGGAATTTCACCTGCTGTTGGAGCTGGAGGTGGAGGAAATGCTGGGTCAGGAGGCCTTGAAGACCTCTTCCAAGCATATGGAATAAGGTATACTAGCTACGTACCATGCATATATTTGACATGTCACGTTTGTAGGTAGGTCTATCATTATTAATTAATCCTTGATCAGTTGAGCTAATATATTTTTTGCTTTGCGATGAAAAACATAAGGTACTATACTGCGGCAAAGATAGCTGAAATGGGGTTCACTGTGAACACATTGGTGGACATGAAGGAAGACGAGCTGGAGGACATGATGAACAGCCTATCTCACCTCTTCCGTTGGGACCTGCTTGTTGGAGAACGCTATGGTATTAAGGCCGCAATCCGAGCTGAGAGGCGCCGTCTGGACGACCAAGAGGATTCACGCCGCCACCGACACCACCAACTTATGGGCTACTCCGCTACGCCGCCACATGACTCTGCTCACCACTCCCTTGATGCCCTCTCTCAGGAAGGTATATATGTCACTACGGAGTACTTCTTAGCTCTTCCAAGTATAAAATGATATGTCCGTACATGCATGTGAATATCAATATAGATGCTAGCTATTAGCAAGTGTTTTACTGTAAATATTTAAGCTTAAGAACAGTAGGAAGACTTGAAGATGACATGAGTATCAGAAATGCATTGCTTCACGGACAAGTCGTAAATGCCTCTATAAGAAGAATTTACATTAATAGGAGCTTTTCAAGTTTAATACTCTCGTTAGGACGAAAAAATAAGTTATTCATGTTAAGCACAACTTTATCTATCTAAGTAGTACGGAGTATGATTTACGGAGTAGTACGGTGTACAATATATTGATATTAGATAGTGCACGCTTGAACTCTTTAGTCTTTACTCCGTAGTAGTTAAAGAACTTTATCAAAACTTCACTAGATTTCAGCAGAAAGGATTTCCCTAGACCGACGAGCTCCAACACTACTCCACACGGCATGCAAAAGTACATGCTCCTTTCAGGTCACTTTTGCCATTTACGATATGTCTAATACAATCAATTGAAAAGAATTTTGGAAAAAGTTATATAGTGACTGGTAGGGGCCTACATTCTTAAACGAACTTTCTAATTGTAGTATGCTCTTAACGTGTAATTGCATATACTATGAATTAAATTTTTTCCAATGGAGAAATACAAATCAAAGGAGTGATACAAGAGACGCCTTGGTGGATACTGGATAGAACAATTGTCTTCAAAATTCCTAATTTAGAGGTTAAAGTTTGATTCTTATATGCGACTTTTCCATTCTTGTAAACAAGAGGAAAAAGTGTAATTTAGATATGTACTCCGTATGGTTTATACCAAGAGGTATATATTTAATTAGTGTATACCTTTGACATCCCAAATAATTCATAACAATCCTTTCTGCAAACTCAAGGACTATCAGAGGAAGCGGGAGGGCATGAGAAAGAGGTGGTGGGGAGTGGAGGAGGAGGAGGAGGGAACTGGGAAATGATGGCAGGAGCTGGTCACCAACACCACCTTAATCAGCTCCAAGATCATCAGAGAAAGAAGCATAGAAAGCAATTACAGCCACGGAAAGCAGGCCAGAACATTATGATGACAGCTAACAGGAAAGGGCATGATGGGAGGATGATGATGCATCATAATAACAACAATCTTATTGATGATGAAATGGAGGAAGATGAGGTGGATGATGATGAACTTGATCAGGGTGGTGGCGGCGGCATTGTGGGTAGCGAGAGGCAAAGGGAGCACCCCTTCATTGTCACTGAGCCAGGAGAGGTAGCAAGAGGGAAGAAGAATGGGTTGGATTATTTGTTCCATTTGTATGAGCAATGTCGTGAATTCCTGCTCCAAGTTCAGAACATTGCTAAGGAGCGCGGTGAAAAATGCCCCACGAAGGTAACTTCATTTCTATCAACAACTTGACCATTTGATGCTGTCGATATCTAAAGTTGAATAAATAAGAATGGATGAAGTCATTAGTGAATGCAATTTGAATAAATTCAAGTAGTTTTTTTTAATGGTCTAACTTAATTTAGTGACATTGCATATGTAGGTTTAAAGTTATGTGAATATCTTACATTAAATTTGCTCAAACTTGCTGTCTAAAACTTTGACATATGATACTTTGTTTTAGCATAATTAGTAAAAGGTTGTACTCCGTAGCATGATTAACGTGACTACTTTATTTTAGGACGATTAAAGTAACTTCTTTGAAAATACAATTTTGCATATTGTGAGAGTTGAATAATTATCCTCTAAGAAGAATCCTTTCAATCAAAACAGAAGAAAAATAATTTTAGCAACTTAATTTAAGCTTCGTACTTGCTAACCAAGGGACAAGGGAGAATTTACTTTCTATAGTTCAAATTTTCACTTCAATGACGGAGTGTTTTTGATTGATTTCGCTCGTACTGCCCTAATCAGCTATCGGATGGCTGGTGATCGTAATTACAACTTGCTTAGAAAGTTGTACATAGAAACGGACATTAGAGTCGGTCCCTTTTACTTTGGTGTTGTATCCTAAGTTGCTTAGAACTACTGTATTAGATAGACAATGTTGTAGTCCTCAAATGGTGATCTTTTCCTAGTTACAGCTTACAACAAAGTATAGAAAGTTGTACTCCGTATATAAAAGGTTGAACGAAAAAAGGGTCCCTTTTACTTTGGTAGACTATCAAGAGTTACACATTGAGTGAGTGTGCTTGAATAAAATATTAAAACCCGATCCCATTAATGTAACAGTTGTATTTATAGACTTATAGTTAAGCAATTATAGTGCAATATGAAGTTGTAATGTCTGCTAGCAAAGCTTAGCTCTCCCTATCTTGCCTCATCAAAACCAACAGTCTCGAGTTTCCCCACCTTAACAGAAACCTAGTCCAAAACCGAGGCACGCACAGGCACAGCTACACACTTTTGGCTGTGTGAAAGAAACAACACTTCGGTTGATGTTCTTGTAAAGTTTGGTTCGTTACAAAAAGCGTAGTGACAAATTACTAAACAAGTATGTTTCGAAATCAAAGAGAACGCAGAGTTGGGGCTAGCCACTAGTCGGTCGACAAGTGTCGTGTCAGGTACGGTTCAACAGGAGTCTTTTATGTACGTACCAACATGGCCGATATTATATGAGAAGTAAAGCCATTAAGCTACAGTCTGCAAGGGAGTCAGTAGTGGAAGAAGAGATGAGGTGTCGCAGTTAGGGGTTGACAAGTCACTGGGATTCTGGGCTTAGTTTGCAGTGGGAAGGAGAAAAGAAGACCTCAAAGATAAAGCAGCCAATTCAACAGAGAAAGAGTTTAAGAGAGAGAGAGAGAGAGAGTGTGTGTGTGTGTGTATGTGTCTCGCACCTCCCAACATAAACTCCAAACTTCAGGACAACACCATTCCTGAGCAGAGGGCCAACCAACTGGTTTGGCGCAGGGATACAGTAGTAACATCATTTCGTTTTGTACTCTCCTTTTTTTTTGTGTCCTATTCTGTTTTCGACTCCCCCTTGTTTTTACTAGTTAACTCTAGTACTCCTGTGATCCTATCCTATGCTTTAGATTTTATATAGGCTAAAGGATCAGCTTTGACTGTTACTGTGTGAACTTATCTGACTCTATAACATGAGGGTATTTTTTGTAGATTTTTTTTTTTAGTATTTTGATGTGGAATTTCATTTTTCTTATATGTAAGCATACAATATGATAGAAGTAATTAACTATTGAGTGTTTACATAAAATGAAACATTTTGCCGTATTTTGTGTCTCATTAAGCCCCCAATAATCAGTAACTAAAGTACTCCGAAGTTAATGGATTATGAGAGGATGAGATGCCCTAATAAATATGACTATAAATGCAATTACATAACATGCGTATTTATAATGTAAATAAATTAGTTCATCAAGAAGTAAAAGGATATGAGAATCATAAAAAGCTTAGAGCTCTTTAGCTTGTCATTCATCCTATACGCATTTGCTTAGAAAAGATTTATGTAACTCATTTTCCAGCTTTAGAAAAGTACTAGCTCAAGTGGTTAGAGCTCTCTTACCCCAATCACGACATTAAGGTTTCGATTATTATTAGTGACTTTGTGCACGCATTTCAGACCCCATAAAAAAAACATGCATCAAACATACTCCATTTTGATAATAAGAGAGTCAACTATAATTCTTATGTACACAACGGAATAATATTATTTCGTAGCATTTGGTAGAAGAGGCAAACAGGTAAAATGTTGTATATAAATTTTCATGCATATGGCTAAAGTCATAAACTCATAATAGTGTAAACCAAGGGTATTATACGGAAGAAAACATTGCTGACTAACAATGACCTTGAAAACAGGTTACAAACCAGGTATTCAGATTCGCGAAGAAGGCAGGGGCAACGTACATTAACAAACCAAAAATGAGACACTACGTGCATTGCTATGCACTGCACTGCTTGGATGAAGAGACATCTAATGCACTGAGAAGAGCCTTCAAGGAGAGAGGAGAGAACGTTGGTGCATGGAGACAGGCTTGCTACAAGCCCCTGGTTGCGATAGCTGCTCGCCAAGGATGGGACATTGATGCAATCTTCAACTCTCACCCTCGTCTCTCCATTTGGTACGTTCCCACCAAGCTCCGCCAACTCTGTCATGCTGAGCGCAGCTCCAGTACTACCAGCTCTATCTCTGGTGGTGCACCTGACCATCTTCCTTTCTAGTTCGATTGCACCTTAAATACTGTAGTAGAGTAGTAGTGTTATGTAACATTTTGCAGTCATCGTCATTCCATAAGGCTTTTCTAAACGTAATTTGTATGGAGCTCAAGTAGTCTAGTCTCTAGAACATGGGCATAGCGTGTATGGTTCTGAACACTTCTGCCGTAGTACGGAGTATTTTCTTGGAGAATATGGGTTTATTTAATTTCACTTTGAAATTTCAAGAAGTAAATGCTATCCTTTTTTATCAAAGCGGCATTATGCACAAACATGTTCAAGAAGCAACTGGCAAGCCTCTCCAATACAAACATCTGTACAAAGTACCAAGGATTAAACCTCTGGTCTAGCATTCTTCCACGGTAAAATTCAGTAGGAAAATGTTAAAGTTATCTATACAATAATAACAGACGAAGATGGCAAGGAGAGGGCAGCAATAGGCTTTAAGAATAGATGTCAATTTTAAAACTATGTTCTCGGTCACAGTAAGGAAAAGGGCGGTCAATGAAGCCGTGATTGTAGCCATGCCGAAGCAATTGAGGTCTCATATCAGGAAAAAAAAAAAAGAGAGAGATAGTAGATGGTTATCTTCTATGTACCATCATCGACTTTGACTCGTTCTAGCATGTTGGTTTACCTAGCCAAAGCTGATCCTTGAAAGACCCCCTATAGTACTCCCCTGGCAAAACTAACGAAAACATAAAAGTGAAAAGTGATACACCACGAGAGACACTAACGGCGTCGCTGATCACTGCGCAAAGGCGTTTATTGCTATTGCAAAACTTATCTGTTCTAGTCATCTTTGTAATGGCTCTGATCACTATACTACACACTAATTTGTATGCGCGTGAGGTCCTTGGATCAATCACACACTCGTATGAACCTTTCAAAGCCTTGCTATACAACTGCTAAGAAAATGTGTCTTGAAACATAGTAGTTCGTATTATTCAAGAAAAGTCCTGTTTGCACCATTGCTGAGGTCGAAATGAAAACAGACACCCAAGATTGTGAGGCATCAAAGTCAACTCTTGATATGTGGCATCAATGCAAGATCACCCATAAGTCCATAAGGTCTCCCAGATATACCTTTCTTTGACAAATACCAATACGCTGGTAATGTTTGGTTTTATACTACTGGAATACACAATGGAGCTTGGGCTCTGAAGATGTCGTTTAAAAGAGTATAACAATCCTTTTCCTAGCTGCCACGACAAACTCATGCGCGTGAGAACAGAGGACCTAGACACTAACTACTTCATAAAAAAAGAAATTTACAAGTTTTTATGTCAATTTCTTGTAGCAACATACTTGGGTTGTATGGTAGGATGTCTATTATGAGTATGAGCTACCAAGCCAATCTGCTTAATTTCAGCTAATGTTGTTCAATGGCTGCGAGCTCTAACAATGTTCTAACCAACGTTTTGTACGAAACCACGAACTCAATTTATCTCAGAATCCAATCATAAAATAACAACACCGCAAAATAGATAAATTTATTTTGCTACTGAGGTCCGTCATTCCGACAATGCTATGCAAAATGCTAGGCGTGCTTTGATTTTTCAGTCCCCCCCACCGTCCTTAGCAATACATTCAAAATGCAGACGTATAGATTGCACAGCAAAAGATAACAAAATCTTGCTTAAAATCTTGATTGGAGATTTGGAGTGGTAAGGTCGTCCCCTCTTGGAAGGATAATTAACTTACAAAGCAATCAGCTGAAAGAGCAACTTCCGAAAATGCGAGAAAGCCCTAACCTAATGCAATGAAGTGTTTCTAAAGCATATCCGTGTCAACCACACTGGAAAATGCTCATCTAACTTACTCGAACATAGATTACTCAAAAGAGTAAATTTGTTTCAGTATAGATAAGGAATATCTCACAACATACCATTCCAAAAGGCACTCAACTTCAAATCATATACGGGGACCGAACCCATAAACATTACACAACATCAACTCACTATTCAATGTGATCAAAGTGAAGATTTCAAAGAGACAATGTAGCATACATAGTGACAAAATCATCTGAATTATCCCAAGCAACAAAAGCACCATCAAAAATATCCTGTTACAATGAGATCTACAGTGGATAATTGTGTCTTTTCTTCAAAAATATAAGATTGACTCACCTTTAATGCTATATCATTGGGTATTTCCACTGAACATCTGCCCAGGTGCTCTGGCCATCAATCATCTCTTTAATAACAGATGCAACCTCATCAAGGCTGACACGTACCTGATCCGTACTATCCCTCTCCCTTATTGTAACAGATGACGTTGAGTCAACAGTGATGGCAAAAGGTACCCCGAGTTCATCAGTTCTTGCATAGCGCTTGCCAATTGACGTGCCTGCATAGTTATACGGTTAGTAATTTACGGAGCAGATCAGGTGGAGCCACACATACCCTATTACTACAGGACATCAATCAACAATGCAACTGTCCAAATCCGCCAGATGCCCTTTGCATAACAAGCACCCAAATGAGCTATAAAACTCGTGCATTTAACAGATATGATAAAACTCGTGCACTATAATGAGCTGCTGCTGTTGACAATCAAACAATTCACTACACAATCTATCGGCTTTAACTGTCAAGACAACACAGAAACTTCAGAGAAGGGAAGAGGACACAATATATATACTCAAGAATATTGTGTAAGGTGAAAGTGAAATACATTCAAATAATTCTATCTTTCATACTTCTTTTTATTTCCAAATCTCCATTGTTTGAGCCCAAATAAGATAAAGAATCCAGTCGGCAAGTCCAATTAGGAGAAAGCCAAAGCACCAAGCTAACGCTATTCTAGAACCCACAACAGATAGAGCTTGACACAAAACATCGATGCCACAAAAAAGAATATGGGAAAATCTAACTTCCATTATATCTGATAAGATCCTCCACCCAACTTGGAGATATACTATATCCTTTTTAACAGTACAACTAACTAATATTATGAGTATGACAGCACAAAGAACGGCTAACATTCTTATGAGAGGTAGCTTTACGCAATCTGCCTACAGGCCAGAAAAGAAATGCTAGATAGAATCTTAAAGACAAACCAGGAAGCAACAAACATAAAAGTAGGAGTTCGATAATTAGATGACTCCTTTTAGAATAGCAACATAGAAATAAACTCGACGTTCCAGTAGACACACAAAGAATAAGAAAAAATTTAGATATACTCAAACAAAGTATTAAAAAATATGAAACATACAACTTGAACAACTCTCATTGATAAGATACAATTACCTTCACTCAAGGGAATGGCGTGCACTATTCTGTAAAAAAAAACCTTAAAATCCTGCAATATTCCCTTGTAGATCTCAAGACTGTTTTATTTCAAGCCGCAAAGGTGTGAGTGCTAGGGGCTAATTGAGGTAACAAAGAGCCTGAAAACTAGTGGTTGTGGTATCTCCAGCTTGACTGAGGAGTATAAAACTAGTCCTGTCAGCTGACATCAGACTGGACATAGCAAGAACCCATATCATATAGTGTAGACCACTAAGACATTCAACATAGAGGTGATCATCGTGATGGGCTTCGGGCTGGAAAAGTCAGGCGAGCCTGTCTCGTTCGGGCTGACTTCAGGCCAAATTAGGCTTTTTTGCACCTTATTGTCAATTAATATAACATGTACTTGTATAACTCTTACCTCATGTGTCCATTTGAAGTGAATTATTTTTTCAATCCACTTATTTTTTTCGACACCTACGCAACCGTTGCTAACCGAAATGTAAAATTTTCTTTAGAAAAATATAATAAATTTCTAGAAAGTTGCTAGCGTAAATATTTTTATGTTTTTACTTGTGTACTTCATACGAAAGTATAATAAAGATAGACATACTTAGATATATCATGACAACCAATTTCTAAAACACTATTCCTAAATCATATATTAAACAACTTTAAACAATAAAAAGAAGCAAAAAATTGGGTCGTTCAGGCCGGGCTTTTGGGCTTGAACTTAGGCCCAAAATCGGACCATCAGGTCAGCCACTTAGATCGGGTCGCTTTGATCAATTCTAATATAACGCCACATTGCTAATTCGCTACCAATATAACAATGATGCTCAATACTCTTCATGAATCATCTGGAATATTTAACACTCCAATTAAGCAGAGACGCTCCGACACTTCAGTTTAGCCCAAAAAGGGGAAAATTAAACTATCACTTTTACATCGACCTAGTCAGTATGGGAAGTATCCTTGCCCTGTATTCATATCCTAAATTTGGACGCTTGTAAGCGCATAAAAAATGTGCCCAAGGTCAGACAATCAGATGCACACCCAAGTACGACTTCCCTATCCAGGTCTAAGCATCAGAGAGCATTAACAGGTTATGGATGCAAAGGGTAAGACGATCCATGCTAAATGCACTATCAAATGTTATTTGTGCATGAGATGTGGATTCATCTAGTAGCTTATGCTTACCTGTAATATCGAATTTACATGAGATACCAGCAGCAGTCAATGATTTTGCAATCCGTTTTGTAAGTTCCTCATATTGCTGATTCTGAACAAGAGGAAACACAGTACATTTGATAGGCGCCACCACAGGCGGGAAACGGAAGACATTCAACTGCTCACTTTGATCTTTGCTTGGCTTTGTGTAGAAAGAATGCTCATATAAACAGTAAATTATTCGACCAATACCAAACGATGGCTCAATAACTGATGGTGTGAATGTCCTCTGATGTTCCTTCTTAATCTCCTTTGCAATTGTTACCATCTTATTGGTTATTGTGACATTTTTCCCGAGAGTGCAAACTTGGAATTCCACTTCACCCTTGGACTCCAAATTGGCCTTCATTTCCATAGCTTTTTTTTCATCCATGGCCTGCATACAAATAGAGACGGCAGCTAATTCAACAAACACAATACATATAGTGTACTCTTAGACACATGCAAACAACATCAGACAGCAATATAAACACTATACATAAAGAGTCCAATTTTAAGCCATCAATCAACCAAAAAAAAAAGCTTGTAAAAGATATCACAATCACTAACAGTGGTTAAGCATAATGATGTAACCAATCACTATCCGTATCTAAATGATGAGTGAACAAAATTGTTTATGATTACCTCTAGCGCTTCAACCACCATCTTTTGGCTACCCTTGAACACAAGCCCAAGCTCCTTTTTCACAGGAGTAATAACAAGTTTCTGAAACAATAGCACAACACAACATATGTAAACCATTAGACTGTTGACAACAAGCTTCAGGAACAGACAAAAAGAACATCACATCAAAAGAAAAAGGGGAGAGTAGAAGGAGTCAAAGAGTACCTCTACTTCTTTTGGTTCTGCATATTTCTCATGAGCCACAAGAGCTACACCGCTTTTGTCCTGGTCAAAGTGTGCAATAAACCCATAAGTCCATATATTTTACAGGTATCAGCTGAACCTTCAAGAAATATTAATCAAATAATCACTATAAAGAGCAGAAGTGAGTAACTACTCTACTACAGGAATTAAAAGATACAGAATTAACAGCAAATATTACCGTATGAGCACGTAAGTCAAATGCAGATCTATCAGCGATACCAACGCATTCAATCCAACCATATGAGCATTCAATCTCAGCATCCCAACAGTCTGCAGCATAGTGAGCCATCTCATTTGCAAGATGCTGACGAAATCGTAGCCTTTCTCTATCAATACCAAGGCTGGTGAGGAACAGGTACACTCTCCCAATGAAATAACCCAAAGTCTCATTGTTGATAATGCCCTAAAAAGGTTAAATGCAACATGAAAAGGAGAAAAGAGGTAAATAATTCACCCTCGCAGTGAATGAAGAGGAAATAAATATAAGAAAAAGAGAATACATCACAAAGATAGACCAACCTTGGAAACAGCCTCACCAAGGTTCATCCTCTTTGCAGATTGCGCAGACACTTGTAGGTCCCTTGGAAACATCAAGAACTCCAATTTTGCAACTTCAGAAAATTTAGGGTGCGACTTATCCTGAGGATCCACAAAATGTTCTATCTCTGCCAGAGTAAACTCACGAACCCTAAGAAGACCTTGGCGTGGAGAGATCTGAAAAGGCAAAATACCATATTATAGAAGCACGATCAAGAATACCTAAGAACCCTTCACTGTTACCAATTTTAAAGATGCCTAAACAGATAGAATCATATCTATCCTTTTCCCTACAGCATAGCAGCCAACTCCCATCAATATCAAGAGTGCTATTGATTTCTTTTCTAATCAATTTTTTTTCTTTTGACCTGATCCACAGGCAAGTGTTGGAAAAGATGCCATTCATCCATATATTTACTGAGGATGCAGAAAACTTCACAAAAAAGTAGAGCCTTCCGGCTCCAATTCGAGGAAGGTTAAAGATTCACTAACCTCGTTCCTGAAAGCTTGGCCAATTTGAGCAGCCGCAAAAGGAAGTTTGTTACCATTGTAATAGTACAAGTCCTTGAAGTTCACAAAAATTCCTTGTGCAGTCTCAGGCCGCATATACCTATAACCAGCAGCAGGCAAACAGCAAATGATCAAAAACGCGTAGGTATCTGATTACAGAGTGGAAGGCTTAATTATATAGCTACAAAAATGTTGGGAGACAATGGAAAACCTACCCAGGGCTTAAACCAGAGGGACCAATTGATGTCTGAAACATCAAATTAAAGGGATAAGGATCAGAAAGAGGATTTTTAGTATCTGGTGCGGTTATGCCATACTCCTTAATCTTCGCGCCCAACTCCTCAGCAGGAAATTCATCCAATACAGCTAACACATGATTGAGTTCTGCTACTTTTTCTGCAGATAGACTGAGGTCCTTCTCAAGCTTTTCCTTGCAGAAATCCTTGAGCAAGTGGTCTGCACGATAGCATGTGCCTGTTTTTTCATCTTTAACCATAAGATCTGTGAACTTCTCCACGTGCCCTGATGCCTTCAGCACAACTTCTGGTGTCACACAAGGGCAATCCACTTCCAACATGTTTTCTTCCAAGACAAAATGCTGATACGGTAAAATGTAAAATTAGTTAATACGGCAGACATAGTAGATTCAAAACGTGAAGTTGCTCTTTTTCATAAATTTATTTTTAATAAGAATATTGAAAGACAAACAAATCACCAATCATATTCATTGTACATTAACTTTGACAAGTAAAGGTACGATAGCTGATACTACAAGCCAAGAGAACCACAATTAAAAAGAACAGCCAAATGCTAAACATTCCAAAACAATTCCAAGCAGAAAAAGCTATAGATATGTAGTTTCCAATGTCCCTTCTGTACTTGGCAAATGCTTAGATTTCAACCCCCATAAGAATTAATACCACATATGTAAATGCTGACAGTATATATGTATAAATATGTACTATGAAATGCTACCAATTCTTTGACAAACATATTTTAGTAGCAAAAATAATAAGGGGTTTGTGCTGAATTATTTAAGGCATCATAGAGGTCCTCTCTTATACGTTATAACATACGAAGCTACGACTTGATTTAAACTAATGAAATCACGAGCTTGTAGTTTCTTCGAGATATGAGGTAAGCTCGAAAAACACAATCTGTTAAGAATGAATCTGCCAAAGGATAAAATTAACAGCTCCTCCAGTGGGCTTATGAATATAGATAAACTAAAAGTACTCAATATAAATCAAGATCTTCGGTAAAGCATGCGTATCAACGGAGATTAATGTCAGAAGGTTGTTCACAAGCAACTAGAAGTTGAACCAGAAACACGCTAACTAAACAAACAGACACAGAGACACAGAATTTAAGTCAAGCTTTAAGGTTTTTAGGAGGCAGTTGAGTTTCTTTTACTCATCAAAGAGAGGGTTTTGGTATATAAAAAAATTGATAGGTGATGAAGGAGAAAAACATCACGCACCGAACAGAGAACACACATGGTAGAAAACAAAAACAAAAGATATGAGATTAAGTAGATGAACTCATCTCCTAAACTATATACAGGGTACTTGCCACTATAAGTTTGATCATTTGGTGCCCTTCACGTGTTTAAAGGGACAACTTTCTTAAGCTTTGATTGTGACAAATCATATGACTACATAAAAAGGGAAAAATGACAAGATAGAGCCCTTAATAGGTGATAGAGTGGACATGCTTTAAGAACAGGCAGACCTAAAGAAATACTAGGCTTAATATTAATTATTCACATTCAGACTATATGATTTTGCGTAAGCCAAAGAGGATACAAAGGTCTTATGTAGTCACTGTCATGTAATACGAAATGCCCGTCTTATGCAGTCAATGGCACATAGCACGAAAACCCCTTGTGGGGTATAAAATGTACAAGCACATTGGGTCCTAAGGTAAGGCAACCATGCCGGAACAGCATACTAAAAGTGTTTTCAGTTATAAGTGTCTACTTTTTGAAAGGCGAGGCAACAAGGGGGAGAGGGGGTGAAAGGAATGGCTAACGGCATTTTTCCTGTGAAACTCTACACTTCCATGCTATTTTGATAGTAAGAAAATGAAATACTTGATAACCGGCATCCTCCAAAACAGTTTTTCCGCAGGAAGAACTCAAGATCCCTCTCTCTTTCTCCCTCTTTCACTACTCTTCAAACCGTTTTATTCAGGTAAGATACTTTCACTAAGAGATAAGTATCCTACGTTTTCGTTGTAAGGCACTCATACTGTCATACAAGAAGACAAATAAAATTGGAATAATGTAGCTTCTTTTCTTAACACTAACCCCATAACTCTCATGAAGCTGTCAATTGTTCCCTAATCATGGGTCACGTGTATAATACTATTATCCTTTCAACAATTGAACAGCTCTTCCAAAAAAAAGAAACATCCACAGATCACGGTCATACCCTATACTGCTTTTTTCTACAAATATGCTAGAGCAAACAGCAAATACACAAAACACCATAATCTACCCGCAAATTCTACAATAGCTACAACAATGTTGTAGCCACTGAAACAAAATTATCCTTGCCATCAATTCTTAATAATTGATCACAACCGTCCATTATTTTGTAAAATGTCAAACTAATCAATGACTCATTTTCAATATCAAACAATCACGATTCACTAATTTATAGGGTTACAAAATTCTTATAGCTATTGAAGAATCACCCATAATCTACCACTAGTTCTATAATTTCTCCTTACCCATTTTTCAGCAAAAGTTCGATTAAATAGCTTCCATTTACCCTCATTTTAAGCCACATTTTTACTAGCCATATGAAAAAAAAAAATCAGAATTTCAACATTTACCGGCAATTCTTTAAGCAATTTACGCGGTTTCTACTCAACTAAAACAACCAAACCCAAACAAAATTCACAGTCATGTTAGCAACAGAAAAACAACAAAACATATCATAAATACAGACCAGACACCAAAAGGCGAAGACATAAAAATAATACGGTATTTCTAAAATTAACAAGTAAATAACCCTATTTTACGCGCTTCCTAAATAATCAAAAAAAACAAAGTTAAACAAAATTCACAGTCATGTTAGCAACAAACAACAACACATATACAGACCTGACGCCAAAGGGCGAGGACATTGGACTTGATAGCGCACCCGGGCGGGCCAAAATCATAAAGCCCGGCAACACCGCCGTAAATCTTACACGAGGGGATATAAAACAACCTCCTCTCGAGAGTATTAATCACACTCTGCCTAAACCCCTCCTTACTCCCACCCTTTATGAGCTCAGTCAGCGTCTCCTTAGCGGACGCCTCCTCTATCTTCAGCACCTTTAAGGCTTCCACCGCGGCGTCCACTGCGGACTTGTCCGGGGAGGGGGTGGCGGCTTTGAGCTCCCTCACGGCGGCGGCTTGGGCGGCCACTGCGGCCGTCTTGTCGGCTAGGGCTTGTCGGAGGGTTGTCTCTGTGGGGTCCATCTGGGTAGTGGAGAATAAAGGTTTAAGGATGGGTTGGGTAGTTATGCGACTTATGCTTGTGCGGAGTGTGCTGTAGATATTGCCGAGGATAAGTCGATGCATATGTAGGGTTCACACTAAATATGTCAAACTAGACAAAAATAAATCATTTGTTTCTTATATGTAGCGTTGACACGAACCCGACACGAAGTTAGCGAAGATACGGTATAAATTGATGTTTTTGACACATTTGATTGAGAATCCGACACGACATGCTTGTTTGATTGATCTAAGTGTGAAGAATCATATGTTTATTAAGGATAGAGCTGATTAAAGTTGACACTAATCGACAACGCGATACTAAATTAGTGGGTTTGGGTTGAAGTTTTTGACCTATTTAATTGATTGGGTCGACACAAGTTCGAGAATTTTGGGTCAACAACTTACTGAATATATCACAAATCTGATATGACAATCTGTTTAATTGAACATCGACCTAAAGATGTGAAATTTATGAAAAGTTCAACTTAAGCCTTACTGACGAAATGGTGATGTTGTTGAACATTTGAAAGAAAAAAAGTGTTTTAATATACTTTTGTCTAAGAGTTTGTTCAAGCATTGGGTTGAAAGGTCATTTTGATTATGATACGTTATGTCAACATATTACCTTTTATAACTAAAGTGAGTTAATACATTAGGTCAAGTCACTTGAGTTTTTGTTGGGTCAAATTAAAGTTGAGCTCGCTGGCTCGTTTAACTAAAGAGGTCAAGTATATTTCGCTTATCTTCTAATTCAATTTTCCTTTTTAATGTGTGTTTTGAGCTCCTAAATTGGGTGATATGCTTAAAACTTAAATTGTTATTTGATGCAGTTTGTTTAAGATTTACCTTTGTTTTGTCCATAGACTGATAAAGACTTGGGATGAATCCGTCATTGTCATAGCACGACCAAGCAATATGGTAATTAATCGAGAAGATATTGGTAAACCCAAATAATAGATCACTTAAAAACCAAAATAGGAAAGCCTTGATAAATCTCTTATGAATTCATTATAATCTCATATTATAAATCTCATCATTTCCTAATATTGTAACTTTACTATTTTCTACATAAAATAAACTTTTACTATTCCAATTATATTATATGAATCTCAATTTTCCACTTTTATTTTGCTTGGCTCGTTGAACTTATTATTATACAGTTAACTAGCTTATTAGAGGTCCAAATCTACACTTACGCTAATAAACTCTAGTTCAAAAGATAAACGATAAAACCCAAAATGTAGATAGACACCCAAGTATGACCAAATTGGCTTGCATGTCCTATGATAACAATGAGACTGACTAGCATTTTGTTTAGCTCACAAAGGTTTTATGTTGCATGTGCCACCTGTACGAAGTTTAAACTGATATAAATTAATCAAGTCTACAAACATTGCTAAGCCTAGTCCAAACCAAAATATATGACTTTCATATTTCCAAATGTTCCCGACCTTGCCCCAAAAGTCGTGTTTGCATTGGAGTAATGCAAGAATCTATCATCATGTTTACATTTAGGTTAGATATGAACAAGCACATGTCATCACACATGCAATTGACCAATATTATGGAGCACAACTCTCGAAAGGTGGTCGGCGAATTCACATTTCGCAACCTTAGTCCCATATGCTCCTAACCACTGATAGAATCTCCTTTTGTCGACTTTTGAGAAGACCGGAAATTCGACTCTTTTAAACAACGAAAAAATCCATCCTAGTTAACCTTAAGATACAAAGTCAAACCCCAACCAACATCAAAACAACAACTTAACAGTAATCGGTATCGAGATAAAACTCTTTTGTAAATAGTAATACGGAAATCCGCTAGTGACAGTAATGTTAATCAGTAAGGTACGTGCACGACCATCGGTAAGCAATAATAGTGGGTAGTCCTCTGTTAGGTTTTAATTTAGAAAAGGTTCGGTATGTCATCAATACTTCTTTGAAATAACGATATTTTATTGTGTTGTGGTTTCTTATTAAAATTACTTTATAGTATAAATCATTATTCCACAATCTATCAAAACAATTATTATAGCAAAATCATCATTAACATAGATATATAAACTCATTTGAAAATGGATTGTGGGTATTAGCGATTTTTATAACTTGAACCACCACCAATCTCAACACAACCAATTAATACACGAGTTGCCCCTTGAACCCATTTGTCCTCACTTAAGCCCAAAAGGGGAAGGCCTTGTTGATATGG
Organism: Corrigiola litoralis; assembly: GCA_901111285.1. Classification (NCBI taxonomy): domain Eukaryota; kingdom Viridiplantae; phylum Streptophyta; class Magnoliopsida; order Caryophyllales; family Caryophyllaceae; genus Corrigiola; species Corrigiola litoralis. The sequence goes on along the minus strand of CAAKMY010114275.1, from coordinate 20,032 downwards.
TAGTGGGTGCTACCTTTTATAAACTCTCTAATCCACACACCATCTATCGATGTGGGACACCATTTTCATGGTGTGTTACATCGATAGATATCACATGTTCAGCAACTAGCGACTAAAATTACATAAAGAAAAACTCATTGAAATGGCAGTCCGACAAGGTAACTTTGGAGTAGATTTCATCACGTCTCAAGGTGTTTTTGGAGGTGAACCTTGGGTGGTGCTTGAAGATTGTAGTGAGGAGTATAGAAAAATGCATATGTCGATAACGCTTGTACAAGATCTCTTTTTAGTTAGTGAATATTTCTTTTTTCCACAAAATAACACCACCTGTACACACAAAAGGCTATCTTGTTAGTCACATCAAGCGTAAATTTGTTTATCAAAATGACGTGGACACTAGGAGCCGATAAGATTTTGTACGTTGATAGAAAGTAAACGTCGGGTTTGTGATAAGTTTTTGGTCTTTCACGAGGAAATATTCCTCAAAACATGATCAACATGGAATCTAATTTTTTAAGCTTCACGCCTACCTAATTCAATAGGCACACCCACGAGAAATTATTAGATGGTCCCGGACCACCACATCATTCAAGATCCAGGCTGCTAATAATATGACAAGTGTACAAAATTTGAAAAAAGAAAATTGAAACTCACGAAAAGGAGGATTTTTTTTCTTAAATGGTTTGTTTTTATTGGTTGGACTATAGGACATGTGGCGGTATTGGCCCAAATCAAGGCAATCTTTCACCATTAATAGATCCTTATCTTAAAACAAAAGTAATCCAATAAATCAAGAATAATCTAAATGTGGGACTTCTGATAATTTATAATCTTCCTAAAGGCACTACAAAACGATCTAATGGTCCTTATTAGATTAAAACAAGAGTTAATAGATAATTTGAGAAAAACCATTGATCGTCATTAAATAATTGATATGAGTATGTTGAGACACTCCAACAAAATTTAAACCAACCAAATTACTTGAGTGTTGAAAGTCTGTTAAACACCCATAAAGTATCTCCATAAATAAAATAAAAAAAGGTAACATGACTACAAAATTGCTCAAATACCATAAATGAAAGACCACGATCCCAGTCTTTTATAAGGTCTTTCGTAATTACAATTTTATGAAATTATTTTTTTTTTCTTGACCAAAGACCAGGGCATCTTCTTGTCTCAAACCACAATTAGGCTCAAGTTTAGTAGTTGTATTAAAAAGAATATATTGTCAATGATAGTTATGACACATTCCATTATCCAAGCAATCAAAGACACCGGGATGTTCATTAAAATCAACATCTCTTATAGGAAGTCCCACATAATATGGTCATAAGCCTTAATTATATCCACATTTATTGCCAAACAATCATCTTTCCCTGATTTATTTTGTTTGATGGCAATCAACAACTAATGCGCTGATTAAGAGACGATTATCACCAATGCGTCTACCTGGGATGAGTGCATTCCGATAGTGATCCACCACAGAGGATATTACATATTTCAGTTGTGTCATGTATTTAACGATGATTTTATGCACGACAATACAAAGGCTAATGGGGGAAATTGAGATTTTTTTTCATGTGAATCAATTTTCGAAATAAAAGTGATAAATGTACGATTTCACTTAAGCAAAAGCTTCAGTATATCGACAATAGTCCATGACTCATGAATAACGTTCTTATATCTAAACAGTAGTCCAAAACTTTACATTTTCTAATCTACTTTCCGTGAAACAAAAATAGATTTGGGTCATATCTAGATTGCAAATTATTGCGTATGTGGTTATATGAATAAAAAAATTATTTTGTTTCACCGGGAATTGAAATTTTGTACTTTTCATTCTTACAGTTCTAAAGGAACTTGTTATAAAATGATGCTCCAAAACATAATTTTTTAACATCATGTCGGTTGGGTTTTGAACTTGTGTCATGTTTTGAGACCTAGTTATGCTAAGGAAAAAAAACTTAGTCAAGTGTATTTTAATCTCTTGCGCAACTATGATATACACGTAGGCGTTTTTATTGTTATTTTGTTTATAAGGAAACCAATTAAATTTACTGTCTACACTATTTAGTCATTGCTTCAGACCTAAACAAGCAATTCATTACCCATAAGAAATATATTTTGGCTATCTCATCCCCGACATGTGATTACAAAGTAAAGCGACGAACAATAAAAAGTCATTGAAGTTTATCAAAGGGGTAAGCCATTAACATATTTTATTGGTTCTTGCATCTTCCTCATCATCACCTTCGTCTGGTATTCCTCTATTCCGGTTAGATCCACTGCCACATATATTTGGTCTCCGAGTCTGAATACTTTTAGAAATTTCTTGTAATTTATTTTACTCTTTCCTGCCTCTCAAAAGTTTAGCTTTGTGCATTATAAGGAATCGATGATATTTGTTTTTCATAATTCATTTTCTCAATAATTTGAAAGACAATTTAATTGTCTCATAATTTATTATATTAATGTTAAAATGATAACAAAAAAGGCTATTAATATTAACGTAAAGTGGATAATAGATAAGAGTTATGTGATTCATCATGCCAGATTGCCAGACAATTTGAGGATAGAGAAAGATAGAAACTTATGTTTATCATATGTAATTGTACATCACTAAATTAAAAGATTCAAATTATGATAAAAGTTATAAAGCTTAATATTGTAAGATACAATGAAGACAATCAAATTGTCATACATAGTTTAATAAATGACCACAATAATCTATAAAAATGTTATCATTCAAATTTGTGGATAATATGATGTTGAAGTTAATTTGTATTTGAACGTAAAATTAAAATATCTTTAGGCATAGGCTAAGAGAAAACACAATGTACTATTATATTGCAAATTGTGACATTTAAAGTTGTTTTTTCTTTTATATACATGATAATGATTTTAACATATACCTTACTTGAGACAAATGTATTTATTGAAAATATTTTTCTTCTAATAAAGTAATGCAAAATGTAAAAGAATAATAATGTATCCAAGTTAGTTGTATGTTGTAGTTTTTCATTTAGTAATGATGTTTCTCTTGCCATACAATATATATAAGTATATTAACTCTTCTAGCGTATGCGACAAATTGTATAGTCATTCAAAGAAAAAGAAAATGGATATAAAAGTTAAAATTAGATCGGTAAAACCACAAAAAATGATAATTCTTTTTTCATAATTTTCGTCTTAACTTTACAATCCTTTTATTTACATTCACTCACATTCTCCATGATTTTGCGCAAAAGTTAATTATGATTTACTTATAATAGTTCAACATTGTTTTGGGGCGCTTAATTATAGTTAAAGTCCGTTGCTTTCGGATAGTAAAATATTCGCCTTATAATTTTCATTGTTGTTCGATACCATCTAATTAGCACTTTGAATGTTGGTCTTACAGTAGTAGTATTCTCTACCATACATCTAATTGGTATACATAAATTTAAGTGTCCTAAAAATATGAGGGTTTTGCACGATTTTAAGTGTCTTATTTAGGCAAAGGTAGTGGAGGGCTTAGTGGCATCATTGACCTTCGCGTAGTCATCAAGCGCGCTCAACACTTGAATCATTTATAGTGGTTGAGAAGACGTCATTTACTTTCATATTAACAAAGGAAAAGTAGAGCCCAAAATCATCACCATCTTCATAACACGTATGGTCATTTTTGACAAAATCAAAAATCTTTGTACATGCTAAATCCACTTCCTTTTCACTGTTAACAAGAGTGGTGAAAGAATTTGTGCAGCACTCAAAGAGATGGAAAAAATATGTATTGAGATCGCTATGAGATGTTTATAGTATACATTCCACCCACTATAATATATATTGGGTTGTTTTGATACAATGGTGGGCTACATTGGTACCGTTCAAATGATGTGTAATAGGCTCAAGAGATCAACATTTAATAACCTATATTGGTGAGTGGAAGAACGAGACATCAATTGTATTAGGCTTGAGCTTAGAAACATGGGCCTAGGGTTAAAATGCTTCCTAATTTGTGCAAATGATTTGGTTCTAAGTTGAGGGGTAACCTTAATTCAATTATATATGTTAACCTGAATTAGGTCTAACTCTATTAAGTTAGATAGAGGTTGAAGCCAACATATATACAATAACTTTGACACGATTAACCCTTATGATTTTAAAACAAGCATTAGTCACACGATCAAAATTAGCACAAATGACACAAATATTATATATGCCTTTGTATTGGACAATGCAAGTATTTGCAAATATTACCCACCTGATTTTGACATATATAAGGACTTAGTGAATAGGGTCCATCATAGTACAAGTCCTAGCATACTTATCTTTTAAAAAATTATAGCGAAGTGCCAATCTTGATAAACTTTCTAATAGGTTCCATGATACCCTTAAAAATGAAAGGATATAAAAAGATGGCCACGTAAACGGTCTATCCAAACCGGTTGCTTAATAGTACATACTTCGGTTTCATAAGACTCGAACATGAGCACATGGCATGAGCACAAGTAGGGGCGGATCCAAAAATTTAAAATGGGGTAGCCTATGATGAGGGTAGCCTATATTTTCTACTCTTTTCTTTTTACTCTTTCCGACCTCTTTCTACACTTTTCAACCATTTTTCTACCAAATTTTATAAAATTGAGAGTAGTCTATGTTACCCCTCGCTACTTTGAGGATCCGCCTTTGAGCACAAGATTCTACCCTTATAAACCACGTATTGTTCCACGCATAATCCCTCTTTTTAACGGTTAAGAAGCTAATGTCAAACCAATGGTTATCCTTGTCGACAAAAGACACCTCACAGAAACTTTTTCAAAATCAGCCCTAATTTTTGTTATGGAAAGTTAAATAGGTAAAAATAAAATTACTAATGGCTTGGAACATGTATATAGTAGAACATGTAACTTTGTTATATAAAAATCACAAATGTTTAAGAGAGACGGTCTAACTTTGACTTAAAATCAGATATGGGTCACAGTTGGGTAAAAGTGATCACTTTTTATTAGTACTTTGATAAAATTGACCACTTCAAGATCCTTTATTCTTATTTTAATATCACAAAGTTTTGGAAGAGACCGTCTACTTTTATCTTAAAAGTAGACCAAATATTGCTGACCCAATAAAGACATATAAATATATCACTCAATTTGGGCTTGTAGGGATTTTAAGAAAATTTACCTTGCAAGGAAGTGGTTTATGCTTTCACAATAAAAGTAGACGTCTTTTTAAATAATTTGTGTTCTAATATTATGGTCTATTAACATATTCTTTTTTACTAAAATTTAGAATTGAAATTTCACAATAGACATGTAAGTTGGAGATTTTATTGAATGAGATTATAATAGAATTTGTAAGATCAATATACCATTATATTTTCTTAAATTTTATAGATAATTGCTCTTAAGCAGAAAAATTAATCATAATAGATTATCATAGATTCAGTATAGGATTTTGATTCCATTATATTTTTAAAATCCTCATACTTTAATATTTTTTTTGGATGTAATCCTTATGCTTCAAATTATTTTCTATTTAGTATGACTTGATAATTTATGTTTTTAATATCTTTTAAATGTAAAAGACCTTGGAGCACGAAGACAACCCCATATGTTACCCGCTGTTTAACTTTTTAGAGATTATGCTTTTAAAATATTGAGCATGATATGATATAAATGATGTTTCCTTTTATCGCTATAAGTGGGATTAGGGATTGAGCATGAGGAAGTGTGGAAAAATCAATATTCAACAATACGTGGCAGATGGCACATACACTCAATATTCTATCTCAAAACAAAGTCTCCCGAAAAACGACAAAAGATCTTGATAACAATATTTTTTCGCTTACCTCTTGAACTCCCTAAGCTAAAATATCGAATGTCGTTTTTATCTATCTAGAAGCGTAATAAATGCAAGTGGAGTCCAGTGTATTACGGAGTATTTCATAATCTAGTATTCGTGTCCTTGAACAGCTAAAATTTAGGCACATTTATTTTGAGAAGCAAACTGAAATATGACGAACCTCCCTATTTTAGAGAAAGTCGTTAATATTTCCGAAAAAAAGTTTATTATCCTTATCTAATTAAGAGTAACTTGTTAGTCATAAATATCACAATAACAATATTTAGACAGACTATATTTCCAAGATTAGCCAAGTCAAAATTAAACTATTTCCATTTTGCGAAAAGTTGTTACATATGTTACAAAATTGTTATACCCGAACCCTAACCAGCACCAAATTTATTCCCTGTTTCCTTATGATGGTAAGAGCTTCAAGAGATTCTAAGAGATGATAATTTAGGAGTAGCTTGGCCTCGGCTTGTGAGGTAAGTGATCAAACATAATAGAGGACCCCCTCTCTTTTAGCATAAAAAAAAAATTATACCATTTTGCATGCGCCTACATATTTATCTACAAAATTAAATAAACATTAACCATTAGTTGCTTTTTTTTTTTGAAGTTCCGTTAAATGCTTAATTAACCATTATTCTATTGAATAGCTTCAGTAATTAAAAATTGAGTAAGTCCCCATCATTCAATCAATCCACTAATAATCCAATCCATCATGCTTAGCAACTTATCATAATTCATAGTTAATGGAAGTAAACTTTTCATAATTTGCAATTACTAGTACCTCCAAAACGCCAACCCATTAATTTAACCTCAACCCCACTAATGTACCCACTAATGTACCCACTCTGTGTCTCCCAGGATAAAAATGAAAATGAATCCCCCCATCCCCCACAAAAAAGGGGAGAAAATCAGGCGAGATCCTCATCTCCGCGGATAACAAGGATTAAAAAGGTAAAGATCATCCCATATTCCCATCACACGCTCTAAACACAGTAAAAATATATAACCCCCATCCCAAAACCAACCCCACACTCTACCAACCATACACCTCACCACACCCTACCCAATCCCACGCTCCAAACACACAGTAGCAACCATAGACCTGAGCACACCGTATCCCGCCCCACGCTAAAAACACAGTAAAAGAAAGAGAATATCCAAAGGCCACATAGTACGTACCATGGACTTGAGCACATAGTATCCCCTCCCAAATTCAAACCACCCTCCTTGTTGATTTTGAAACCCCGCCTCTGTCACTCCACTATATAACCCCCACACTCCCATATCCTCCATCATACACTCTTTCCTCACAGCATTTTCATCAGAACTATATATTAGAGAATATAATCTCAAAATGGGTAGTGGTGGGACAGTGCAACTCCCCTGCGACGGTGACGGGGCATGCATGAAATGCAAGTCAAAGCCAACAGAGGGAGAGAAGCTGGTGTGCAAGACCTGCGTCACTCCCTGGCACGTGGACTGTCTGACGGCCAAGCCAGAGTCAATGTCCACCGTGTCGCAATGGGAGTGCCCGGACTGCTGCCCGACAGGGGAGGAGGGTGAGGTGGCGGTGTCGGTTGCGGGAGGAGAGCTGGTGGCGGCGATACGGGCGATCGAGGCGGAGACGGGGCTGAGCGAGGGGGAGAAGGCGAGGAGGAGGCAGGAGTTGCTGAGTGGGAAGGGATCTGAGGGTGGTGACGTGGAGGGTGGGAAGAGGGTGGGGGATAATGAGATAATGGGGATTTTGGGGGATAATATTAAGTGTTCCTTCTGTATGCAGCTTCCTGACCGCCCTGTCACTGTAACCACTCTCTTTCTGTTTTTATGTTTGTTTGTTTGTTGGTCTGTTAATGTTGTACTTTGGGTTCTAACTTGCATTGTGTTTTTTTGTGTCGGATTATGTTTCAGAGTTCGTTGTTTCATTTCCCTCTGTTTATTTGTTTTTCTGAGGAAATTGTTTTTGGTTTATTTTAGGACTTTTTTTTAATTTGCATTGTTGTTTTGGGGTCATTTTTTGGTTTTTTTTGTTCTTGTTGTCCATATTAACAATTAGTTTAGGTTTGGATGATTTTTCTTGGGTAGGTGTAATTTTGCATGGAGTGTACTCTAGTTTTGTTGATTTTTTGTTTTTTTGAGGAAATATGTGTTTTTTTTTTTGAGGAAATTGGTGTTATTTGTTTTTAAGTTTTTTTTTTCACTTGCATTGTTGTTTTTATGGGTTAAATTTTGGTTATTTCTTGTTCTTGTTGTTCATGATAAATAATTTGTTTATGTTTTGGATGATTTTTTTTGGGTAGTTTGTGTTATGCATGAAGCACTCTATGTTTTTTGATTTTCATGTCACATTTTAGATATTCTGTTGCAGAAAGGCATTTTCTTTTTGGGTATTAATTAAAACTTTTTAATTTTTTTTTTTAATTTGTTCGGTTGATTTTGAGGTTAGTAGATTCACGGGTGATTCTTGCATTGAAATGGCAGGCGTCATTGTCCCAGAATCTTGTAATCTGGAAAACAACATTCCTCTTTTATTGTAGAATCTTATGAATTATAAAATCAGGTTCCATTGAATTATGTTTTGTAATTATATATTGCCGGGTTTTATTAGAACTCGTGGCTGTAGATTAATAATGAGTCGAAATTATGGTAATTATTAGTAGCAATGATTCTGCTCTGTTACTATAATAGCCATTTTCAAGGAAACTGATAAAAGTGGGTAGTCTCTAGATTTGTTAGGTGTACCAACTGTTGCTATACATGTCTTAATCATTTGGCAAGATTTGCATGTTGACTATGATAGTTTAGATGATGTGTGCAACTTTATGGTATGAATTGGTTGGATTCTTTTTACTATTACTAGAAAATTTCATTGGATTTAGGCCTTTTAATGGGGAAAAAGAATTCCTATTTGCCGGGTTTTGGACAGTGGTGAATAAGGTTTATTTGTGATCTGATTTGTGGTTTCGTCTTTTGAGTCGTAATTGTGGCTTTTGTGGTTGGAGGTACATTTGAGTAAAGTGAGGATGTGAAGTTGAAATGTTTCCAGGAATGCAAATTCATAAAGCATATATTGTATGCTGTTTATGTTTTTGGAAAAAGAGTAGCATGTCATTTTGCGCCAACAATGAATTCAAATGTGTTAGTTGTGTCTTAGATTCTATTGCCTGCTATTTCTGGCCAAGACTGTCCCCATGTTAACTTCAAGCTAAAGGCATTCTCTTGAAGTGTTGAGCGGAGATTTTTACTCACAGTAATGTTATCACAGTCCGTTCATGTGGTGACCTTCAATGAGGAATGTTTATGTTCTCTTCTGTTCAGTTACCTGTTTTGCATGGTTTGTAGCGTACTTGACTACTATGAGGATAACCTTGTCGTATTTTCTTTTTCTTGCAGACTCCATGTGGGCATAACTTCTGCTTGAGATGTTTCGAGAAATGGGTGGGACAAGGAAAGAAGACATGTGCCAAGTGCAGGGAAGCTATTCCTGACAAGGTGGCCAAGCAGCCTAGAATTAACTCATCTCTTGTATATGCAATCAGGATGGCAAGAACCCAAAAACCTGCCGCAGTTGCAGCTCCTAGGGTATTCCATTATGTCCGTAATGAGGATCTTCCTGATGAAGCATTTACTACTGAAAGGGCTAAGAAAACAGGCAAAGCAAATGCCAAGAGTGGAAGGATCTTTGTGACCATCCCACATGATTTTCTTGGACCTATAACTGCAGAGTATGATCCTGAACGGAAGATAGGAGTGCTTGTTGGTGACACTTGGGCAGATCGTTTAGCTTGTAGACAATGGGGTGCTCACTTCCCACATGTTAGTGGTATTGCTGGACAATCACGTTTTGGGGCTCAGTCTGTGGTTCTTTCTGGGGGATATCAAGATGATGAGGATCATGGAGAGTGGTTTCTCTACACTGGAAGGTGTGTCTATCAGTTTCTGCAAGTTCTTATATGATTTTAGTATCAACAGTGTATATTATAATCACGTGTGAATTGTTTAAATTTCTATTTCTGCCTTCCTGGTGTATGTCCTCGTGTTTTTCTTTTGTGAGATAACTTAATCTAAAATTAGGATGCTAGACTTGATTCTATGACTTTTCTTATTCTATGTTTTCCTTGGATACAGAGACATTTGAATAGTATTCAATTTTAATGTCTCATAATAGGCAAATATCTGTAAATGTCTGACTCCTTTTGCTTTGAGGTTCCATAAATTACCAAGATACGGAGTATCTCTCTAACTTTTATGTTTATAGTAGTTCTGACTTTCATTAATATCAGCTTCTGGATTGTGTTACTGGAATAGTTGGATCTTTGTCACTTCATATGTTGACGGATTTCTGAATTATGATGATAGGAGGGTGTCACTGACCCCCTTTTTTTGGTGGATGACAGTGGAGGCCGTGACTTGAGTGGCAATAAGCGCACCAACAAAGAACAGTCATCTGATCAGAAGTTTACAGGCGGCAATGAGTCATTACGAATGAGTTGCCGTAAAGGATATCCTGTCCGTGTTATCAGGTGAATGCCAGATGTTCATATCATCTTTATTTGAGTTACGAACAGCCATTATTCATTAATATGAGGTGCTCCAAATCATTTGAGTTTAGCAGGATATTGTCGTATTTCATCTGTGGCTTCTCAGCAAAGTCGGTTTTAGCTGTTATTTTCTTCTTGCTTCTTTTGTTTGTTTGTTTCTCAGCTTCTTATATTGTGGCACCCTAGCCTTGGGTGAGATTCCACTATAGGAACATAGTTCAATCAGTTTTTGGAGAAATGGTTGGTATTTTTCCCTTCTTTTGTTTCAGACATTTAACATGATATTTGAATAGTCATGCATAGTATTGTTCTACTTTCATTCCATGCAGTTTATGTGCACTTTAAAATCCTGCTTCCCGCATGTACTTGAGATTTATTTTCCTGCATGCAAACAATCTTCTGTTGCTTTTAGTATGTATCTACTGCGTTTACTTTGTTCATTGCTACGTATATGTGGGCAAGATCTAGTCTGCGTGGCTGCTTGTGGCCTTGCTTTCATAATTTTATATAACATTGTGTGTTGCTGAATACTTTCTGTAAAGTAACATAATCATGGTAGTAATAAATAATAATCCTAATAATGCTAACGATGGATCTTTCTTCTGTCCTACAGGTCACACAAAGAGAAACGTTCCAATTTTGCACCAGAAACGGGGGTTCGCTATGATGGTGTTTACAGAATTGAGAAGTGTTGGTTAAAGATGGGGACACAGGTAATTAGTAAAGTTCCGTAAATGGCGATTGTTTTTACTTGCTCTTTCATCTATTGTGGTGAGCTTACTGTCTTTGTTTCTGCATTAGGGGTATAAGGTCTGCAGGTATCTATTTGTTAGATGTGACAACAGTCCTGCACCATGGACAAGGTCAGTAGTTATTAGATCTGATTTGTGTTCTTGTTAGGTTAATATTATATGCATTCGTAATAATTTGGTCAATGTTATCAGTGACGAGCATGGTGACCGACCAAGACCATTGCCAGATGTTCCAGAGCTGAAGAAAGCTGTTCAGCTAACAGAGAGGAAGGAAAGTCCATGCTGGGATTTTGATGTGAGTAATATGCCTTCTTTGCTTGTATTATGACAAGAATGAATTTTTCAGGACTGCGTACTCTGTCTAGGTCTTTTCTCAAATTCTCATAATGTTTATGTTTACATTGTGAATGAATGGTCATTTGTCGGCTATTATTCAAGTACTGTATTGCTTTGCAAGCCACTTTACTAGATTATCTTCTTTTTTTCAATAGGTAGATGAAGGCTGCTGGAAGTGGATAAAGCCTCCACCTCCAAGCCAACATTCCAAGGGGGGAAAGGTAGTTTCCGGTTCAAAGAAAACCTCCAAAGCAAAGAAGGCAAAAATTATGAAAGGTACTCCCAGTCCCAATGTGTATTCTTTTTTTAATTTAATTTTAATTTTTGTTTACCGTTTGGTCAAGAACCATTAACAATGTGCTGATTTATGTTTTGGTCAAGGCTTGCTTTCTTGCCTATGAATTAGTTCAGTGATTATAAGTTATGTGTTTGGTATCTATTGGATTCTTATTCCTGACACTGAGTTTTCTTTTATGGCAGAATTTAGTTGCCTCTTATGTCATAAGGTGTTGACTGAGCCAATCACGACTCCTTGTGCCCATAACTTCTGCAAAGCTTGCTTGGATGGTGCATTTGAGGGTCAGAAGTTTGTGCGGGAAAGAAAAACAGGTGGACGACAACTGCGAACACAGAAAACTGTCATGAAATGCCCTTCATGCCCTGTGGACATTTCTGAGTTTCTCCAAAATGCTCAGGTATGTGTATTTGCTTATTGTAGTTCTATTGATGTGTCCAATGTGATCTGTGTTCTCATGTTCGTGAAGACTAACAATGATCCATTGCTTGAAATTTTGGCAATGGCAGGTCAACAGGGAGCTGATGGGTGTGATAGAGTCTTTACTGCGCAAGTTTGAAGAGGATGGGAAAGCAGCAGATGGGGTTGAGGAAGATGGGAATGAGGATGAAGAGGATGCATCAGAAGAAGAAGAAGACGTGTCAGATAGTGAAGCCACCGAAAGCAAACCAGCTGAGGAACAAATTGACCCATCAGTGGAGAAGTCCCATGTTGAGATTGGGATCACTGAAGCTGGCTGCGAGAATGCAGATGATGGAGACAAGGCTGAGCCTTCGGCTGCTAGAAAACGAGGTCGTCCGAGGAAGAATACTGCTGGTGCTGCTGCCGTGAAAGCCAGAGGCAGGAAGGCCCATAGAGTTGCTGATGATGGAAATGATTCTCCTTCCAGTCCCCTTCATGTTCGCTCAGATAATGAGCTTGAGTAATACTGTTCTGTAAGGAGTACTGTGGATTGTGGCACTGAATTAAGGACCACATTTTATTCCTTCTTTTGCCCACAGGTGTACCACAGTTTTTGAGAGGTTGCCTATTGTTGCACCACTATTGAAAAACTGCAACACAATTATGTGCAGAGGCCAGAGAGCCAGTTGCAAGTTTGCAACACATTTTGTAGAGAGAAATGGTAGTAGTTTGTTAGGAGCGTGTTGCACACAATGATAGCTATTGTATCTCTTCTAAAGAAATTTCATCAAGATCTTTCTGTTCAGAGGTTTTTATTCGGATGACATATAAGTTACACTAGTATGATCTCCTAATCACTGTTGCTCTGTTTAAACAGGTTGTGCTAACAACCATATGCAACCATATGCAACTATGCACGGTAGGCTTACAATGTAAGTTGAGTAGATCACTCTGCACCTCCGAGGTTCGAAATCCAATTGACATCTTCACCAAACATTCTTTACGTTAACATCGCAGTCCTTTCTAGTTACCTTAGTATTATCCTAGTCCAGAGTTGCATGATAATCATAAAAACTTAAGCTTCAACAATGAATTCCTGTCCTCAAATTTGACTATTTCCCTTGCCGCTTTCTATTCCTTCTCATCCTAGCATCTGAAGTGCCTCAGTTTTATACTGGCCAAGAGCAAATAACTCAACACTAACTTAACGTTGCCTTCTTTTAATTTGTTTTTTTTTTTTTTGAACTTTGATTTGGTTCTTCGATTAGCTGTGTACCTTCACTCGTACCCTATTCTTTATGTTGTATTTTCTCGGGACTTTTCGGGTATTTCCTTGCCTTTTGACTTTTGTATATAATTTTAAAAAAAGTTGCCAAATACCACCAAATAAACCTATTTCTATGAATATCCACCTAATAAAAAATGTTTTACCAACAACCATATTTAAGACATGTGCACCAAGTACAGAGAAATTGTAGCTACATCTAACTTAAAGATATACAGTCTCATACAAAACTTCCAGCAAGTACTTTGGTTTCTTCTATTATGTTTACGGCAAGTAATGAGAGAGATCGTCTACTTTTTTTCATAAAAGACGGAGCCAAGCTGACCCAACACAGATAGTATATTTCTTATTTGGCTCGAGCTTGTAGGGAGCTTGAGTTGATTTAATTTGTAAGGAACTTGACTCATTTATGATACAAGTAGACGGGTTTTTACGAATTCGAGTTAGATTTATTGAGGGCTAAAACACTAAACCTTGGATTGATCAATTGAAGCTACCATATTACGTGTATTGAAACTATCTTTTCTACCATTTAGTTATTCTCCAATTTTCGTTATATGATTGATTTTTATATTTTCAAGGAGGCATACTGGTTGATGTTATGGTTAATTTGTTGATAATCTAAACATCAAATATGTAGTTCTTAGTTTACATTTTTATTCTTTTTATTGTATATGTTTGTATATTTTATTAGATTTTCATTTCATTCTCTATTTCATGTATGTTCTAGTACATACTTATGACTTATTTACCTGTAATTTTTTCTCTAATTGCTTGTGTTTTGAGACAAATGTGTGTTTTTGAGTTTTTATCAAAATGATCTAGAACCTAGTCATTAATACTACTCTAGACTAGAAACTTTTGTTGATGATCTTTCTCATTATGGTTACCATTACTGTTCATATGAATTATGTGATTTTGTCATCAATGGATTGAATTATGAAACTCAGACTTTGACCGAGTACATGAGTTATGGAATACTTCTACATATGGATACTCAATAGTGTTGCCAGTTCTTAATGTTCATGGCTTATCAATGTCGTGCAGTAGTGTTAACCACAAAATCTCATTATTGGACATGTGACAAGGGATATGAAGAGTCTAATGAAGTCATTGCTAACCATGTTATTTGTATGGAGATCTTAGAGCCCATTACACCCTTTCATGAGGAAAACTAGTTTTTGGCCCCGTGAAATTCACGGGGTTGTTTCAAAATATCTATTTTAGTGCACATTTTTGGTACTTTTCAATTATATGTGTTTCATAATTTTCTATTTCATATTTTTCGTTTCTTATATCATTTTTTAAGGAGAATAAATATAATCTTATTACATTAATTTGTCATAAATCATTAAATGTGTACAAATTGATAGGAGGTTAAGCATTTTAATTAAAAAAGGGTGTAAAAATTTAATGAAAAAGATAATTAATTAAGAATGTTATATGATGACGTGGCAAAATCCTATAAAAGATGCCATGACACAATATCGTGACAATAACGCCTTTTAACAATATTGTATAGATGATGAGAGTGACATCTTTAATTCCTTAAAGGTGTGTGATGACCTGCGTGGTGAAAAATGTGTAGAGATTGCTAAAGAAACGAGTGAGGAGGAACATATTGACTCTTTACCCATAAAGGATGAGCCTCCAGTGACTACGATTGAGGATGAGAAGGAAAATAGAGAGATACAAAATGGACAAGGTGGTGTTCATGTACATTGATATTGGCGAGAGGGAGTCCTCATTCGATCCTTACCAAAGGTATTTTGATAGAACTCCACCCATATTCCCTTGGTCCTTTCATATTCCTTCTAATGATAACTATGCTTGCTTATTCGATAAGATGAAACGATATTTGAGTTATATAATATTGAGCTTTAAAATATCATGGGGCTACTTGTGTTTTGATGTCAAGCCTTTACAAGCTTTTGACAGCTACTAAGAGCCTTAAAAATGTCCAATCTTGAGAAGAGGGCAATGACGTCGAGCTAATGACATTAATCAAACGCTCTTCTCGGCTGAGCTATTTCTTATATTATTATTTTCCTTTATTTTATTTTTCTTCTTATATGATTTGGTACTTTAGATTTGTTTGTTTTGTGTTTGTGTGTTTCTAATGTCATAGGAGAAGTGGAGCAACAAGTGACAAAGAAGAGACATAGTCCTTGCATGGTGACTCTTGACTCCAAAGGTGTCGAATATGTATAATTTTTCATCCTGTTTCCTCAACCCTTGTTTCTTCTCACCCTAATACACATCCCTCCTCAAGTTTATCATACATACCCAAAACAGTCCCATACATATACCACCACATATTATCCCTCACCCTCACATAAGTTCAAAATGTTTCCAACATTGCACCTTTCAAATACACTCAAAATCACTCAATTTTTTGATTTTTGAGAAAAATAGACATCGAGAAATTATATTGACGAAGAAGTGGCATATTTGGAGTTTACAAGGTGTTGACATGAGCTTACATTGAGTTTGAGTTGTAGTGGAGTGGTGGACTAGCTTTCTCTATATATGGCTAGTTGATGTGCTATAGTTGCTTTGGTTGTGGACTTGTGGTGATTGTGAAATTTTGTTCTTCAAGTTATTGGTGAGTTTTCCAGAGTTGATTTTCCATATGTGAGAAACCTTTTTAAAGAGACAAGGATGTCTATACCGTTACATTACCTACTAGCAAGCTATGACTCTTGTGGCCAATTATTCTCCTAATTCATTTTATAGATTAGCTTATGTAAAAGAGTTTTTTTCATGATGAGAACATCCGTGATGTTTAGGCCCCCATTATCTCTGTGACTTTATCCCAAGCTAGAGATATTTTTTTATTATTAATATAATACACCTCTTGCCGAACATGACGTTGCTGCAAACCTGATTGATTATTTTATTGATTTGTACATTTGGCGATGAGAGTCATTGTATGGAGTTCAAAGATATGGTGCTAAGGGTGGATCTGATAAGAATCTTTCTATCAATTCTAGAGAGAAATTTTGTGTTTTTAGGATGAGAGCTTTGAGTGATTTTTTGGAGGATGGGATAAAGTTGAGAATATGATGGTTTTATATTAGTTAAAGGGAATCCATGTAGGTGTGTAAATTATTTCCATTTGTATTTGTAATATTGAAGTTGGTTCCGAAAGTAATGGTTCTTATGTCAATATTGTTATTATCCTGTAAATATTGTTACAATGATTGATGGATATATATGAAAAGTCTACTGGAGACAGAACGCTCAACTTTGGGTATTAAAGTGATGGTCAGTTGTTCTGTTAATGAGTTTAGGAATCATCCTAAGCACAAAGATGAAGATTACAGAGTCAAATAACTAATCACTAAGAACATGCTAGTGGTTTCAATAGAAAAAGGCAAGGAAGTCATCACACATAGGGGCTTTTCATGGAGCAAGAGAGAAAGTAGTTCTTTAACTTCTTCTTTAGATGAAAGGGTTATTGAGCTTAGTGTATAGGATCCAAGGAAACTTCTTCCTTAGAGATGCTAAGTCTAATTCTTGTGTTGTGTAGCACAATATGTGTTACTTTTCTAATTAGATAACACCGCCTCTGTCATATATCTTTTCTCAACATGTGCTTTTTGAAACTGTTTAATTTGAGGTCATAATTTGACCATCAGTAATTCAAGATGATTAATTAAAAATTAAAAAATATATTTATATAAAAGTATTGTTAAATACAAATCTATCATCATATATTTATAATTTTTTTAAAACTTTATATTATGAGTTAAATTTTTTTTGGGTCCGGAATATGCACAAAAAGTCGTTGATAAGAATCAAACTCCCAAACTCATGATTAGGGTAAAAAAGCTCAGACCACTTGAGTTAGTTTTTTTTATATTATGACTTATTGATGGTAAAAATATGACCATACAATTGACGTGAATAAACAAATGTTGAGAAATCAATCAATGAGACTGAGGAACTAGAATGATTAATTTATAAATTTTGAGGAAATGGATCTAGATAAGTCATGTTTCAATAGTATGACATGCTTGACCAAAGAACGTGGCATGATAACAAGTTCAATTACTTTCCTTGAAAACTAATTTCTACACCAAAAGAAATTTATCCATCTCTTTTCCAAACTTAACCAACCTTTTATTAAGTGGCACACTACAGGATGTACAATTATGAATTACTCCCTCTGTCCCATTTAATAGTTTATGTTTGCTTTTTCACATTTATCGAGGAATTAGTTTGAGCATTTATAATTATAGATATATCATTGAGAAAATTTCAAACTTAGAATGGTTATATTCGTATTTAAGAGCACTTTCTTAAAAGTATATATTTTTTTATAATCTATTAAAATGTATATTTTTAGTTATTAATGGTCAGAAATTACACCTCGATAAATGTGAAAAACAAACGTAAACTATTGAATGAAACGGAGGGAGTACGATACATAGATTAGACTCTCTTTTACTACTAACATAAATTCTTCAATGCCCCCAATTCAGTGGACCAAAATAAGTTACTCGTAACCATTAATTTTAGTGTGGTATAATCTTGAATGTTTATAAAATTAACTACTAAAATCTCACTATAAAATTAAGAAACCAAACTAAAAAAAACTTGAATTTCTCTACAAAATATTTGACAATTTAATAATCACTTTCTTTTACTTAGTGCTATTTATAACTTACTTCAATATATGACATTAATTTTGTATAATTTGAATAATTTGATTTTCCGTGCCCCATACAATCAAATTTGTTTGCATGGAAGCACTATAGTCTATCCTTGGTATCAAACGTTAAAAACGGATGTTAAATGGGAAAGCCAACATGAGAAATTTGAGTCAAAGCAGGGCATTGTCATAGGGCGGGTTTTGGGTTGGTCGACGCCGCAAAGATTGACGTGGCAGCCGACATCTCTGGCAGTTGCAGTGACATCCCCTTACACTATGAAAACTTTGTCAATTCGACGGTGCACGAGGCCTCTCAATTATTCTTAAACATACTAGTGTTGACTTTGTTTATTCCACAATGCTGAGGAAGTACGTAGTATTTGAGAGCTATAATGACAATTTAGTCTTCTTCTTCAAGAACAAGTTAACTAGGTAAGCAAAGAATTAACGACATAGAAGAAAAGATTGGGAGCAATTTATGCACTCCTGTTTTCATGCTCCATCGACCAGCCGATTTCCAGGACTAGGAACTCATACAAATGATGAAGAATCCCACTTTAGCACGTACTCTTCGCGTTAAAGGAATCTTAATAAATGCAATCCTCGTAGGCTCCTACACATAAGGTTAAATGGGCTATGAGAACTTACAGTCTTGGAAGAGATCGTCTACTTTTATTATAAAAGTAGACCAAGTTATGCTGGTCCAATAAAGACATATAAATCTACAACTACTTTGGGCTTGTAGGGAGCATAACAAAATTTAGCTAGTAAAAAGTTGGTCTACTTTTATAATTAAAGTAGACGGTCTCTTCGAATAATTTGTGGAGAACTTATATTAAAAGGTAAGATAGGTGATCTGAAAATAGCTATACAGTTCAAAATAGTTAGCCACTATAGCTTAATACCCCGTGCCATAATGGCACAGTTTCGTAGATAATGGTGTTATTCAATCAAATTTTTCTGTATTTGACGTGGATGATATATATAAAGTTTTAGTGCTTCGAACATACATATACTACATTTAAAAGTCAATTCATAAATATTCTCCCTTTTAAAGTGAATCTAATCTATTATGCATATAACAAACCATCTAAACAAAAAAAAAATATATAATTGATGTAAGAATATGTGTAACTCGTTCATATTGTTGTAAAAAAACAACTAAAAAGGTGACACCTATGCAAAAACTAATGTTATAGTATATAATAATATCTATAGATGAATGGTACTTATGAAACAAAACTTTTGAGTCAATTAAATAGAATATTTTAAGTTATCATAAGCCAAAAATCATTTGTAAGATATATTGATAATTTATATAACGTAACTTACACAAATGTAATTTTTTATGAACAATAAGATAAAAATTCCTTGATAGAAGTCTTTTTTTTTTAAATAATGTCGGAGTATCTATTTTATGAAGCAATTAAGAGAAAAGAGTGTTCATGAGTGGGTGGTTCGATAGAGGATCAAAGATGATATTGGGAGGACAAAGTTAAGAGCAATGTATCTCACCACAAATGGCTCTTGTTATTAATGAATTATTACCTGGATGAAGTAATGAAATAATATGACATATACATGGGATGCTATGTATCTGATAGAATAATAGTTTAAAAATATTTCTCTAGTGGTAGAATTTTTAAATAAGTTTAGATCAAATATTGTAAAATAAATTTGATATCAACACATGTGAATAAAATGGAAAAGATAGTATATTGTCAAAAATTTCCTATTATTAATGGATATAATAGATTGGAAGATTATGATAAAATATCCATTATCTTTAATATATCCCTATAAGTAGGAAGTATGGTAGCTATTAGCGGAAACTAAAATAGATAGAGAAAAAAGAGAAAATGGCTGGAAAAAATATGAGATTGACACGTGGCTTAACCGTTTGTTGTTTTAGTATATACTAGTTGTGAAGCC